>PVJA010011158.1:0-55444 GCA_004027025.1 Myocastor coypus | reverse complement strand
TTGGGAAACCTTGGGCGGCTTCAGGGACCGCGGTTCGATCCCCGGCACCACATGCTGCGCCAGCCCTGCCCTCCAGGCGGGCTGAGCCGGCCATAAAAATGAATGAATAAAAACAAACAAAGGTTCTGAAACAAGAAAAAAATAAATAAATAAAATTAAAAAAAAAAAAAAAGAAGTGAATCTTCTGGATTTTTATCCAATTCAGGTTATGAGCCCATTAGGTGATGTCACACACATTCAGGGTGGTCCTTCCAATCATCCACACTGAGAATTACTCTAGGCCAATTGGTGGGCTAATCCAGCAGCACACACCCTTAATTCTAGTATTACACACCCATGATCCAGCCCCCTCTCAAAATTCTCACCTGTGAGCACATGAGTCTTTGAGAGGACTAGATATAAGCCAGAAAAATCATCTTGATAACCTGCCTGTCTTATAACATAAATGGACCTGAAGGGTGTTCACTGGTATGATCATTTAGCTTCTACCTTAATTCCTTCTGTGGAATTATGGGATGCATATTTCATATAGAATCTCTGACTCAATATTCTAAAAGCCCTATAAATGGTACCACCTACGTGATCTTGTTCACGGCTAAGTCCGGCTGATGAAAAAGGACATATTGTAGAGTTAGATTGTGCTCAACATTCCATCAGCTGCAGAATCTGAAAATTTTGCAATTATCAGTTGAATGCCCTACATGCACACCTGACAATTTTGTTGGTGTCTCTACTGTCATCCAAGATTTAAAACACAGATTCTGGCCATGTCAGATCACAGCCCTGTTTAGAGCTGCTGAAGCTGGAATATTGGTCACTGTATGAGGGCAGGACAAGGCCACAGTGCCTAAAGCAATCAAGCTATCTCAATCTTGATAAAAGCATCTTGCCTGGACAATTTCAGTCACTGGTTGCTAGGAAATCTTGTGACACTAACTTTGCAAAGGTATAAATAGGATTATTTTTTGGCTGGCTGAGGCTGCCTAAGGGCACATCTTGTGCTCCTGTAAAGGTATAAATAAATGCCTTACATGTTATTCAGGCCCTTTACCTTCAGGCAAAGGCCTCCTCCTGACCTGTTATTACCTCATCTTTATTTTCTAAATCTTCTTGCCTTTTCTTCTAGGGACCACTAAGAGATGAACAGGTTTCTCCATTTGGCACCCACAACAGGGATGCCTGGTGAGGAGATTTGGTAGGTGGGAAAATGCTTCCCAGTTTTGAGTATGCAACAGGGCAAGGAATTGGATTGGTTGATCACATTAGCACAGGAGTGCTACACTGACAAATATCAGGTTAAAAGTGTGGAGCATGGAGGTCTACTAACTTAAAAAATATACAAAAATGAACTTAAAGAGAGAAATATACTGGATAGAATCCAGAAAGGAGGTTATACAGAATTATTGGTAGTTAAACATGGGACAAACAGAATCTCAAGAACTACAGATATGTACAGATGTATATAAAAGTTTTTTTTTTAGGTTCCTGTGTTTATTTTACTGTTTAAGATTACCACAAAGGGAGCTCAGCGGTCAAAGCACCTGATTAGTAAAGCTTAGGCAACCACAGGGACTGCAGTTTGATCCCTAGCACCACATGTGTGCCAGCCCCACCCCCAGGGCAGGCTGAGCCAGCCGTAATACAAAAAAAAAAAAAATTACTACCACAAATAACTTATCATAGAGAACAGTTTTAAAATTGATTCCCAAATGGGAAAAGGAGGGTGAAACAAAGGTGCCACCAATAGTTTGAGCCCTCTAGCTAATTAGATTTTTTAAAAGAAAAATTATTTTCAATTGTGAGCAACTAGTTCCAAGAAGCATGGTTGCAGCACTGGGAAGAAGGGGCACCAAGCAGGTTCAGGGAGGGCCCTGTACTCCAATCTGTACTCCATTTCTAGGAGGCCCAGCTGGAATTGCCCAGATTCCTGCACATCTACATGCCTGGTCCAGCCAAAGGGGTTGGCACATGCCACCAACTCCAAGTGTGTATGCTGAGAACTGAATGGGTGGGAAATGACTGCAGTTTGCTTTGGCATTTCCCACAGCTGCCACCACTAGCACTGACAAGTATGGTGCTGGGATAAAAATTCACTTGGCTCATAATAGTGTCTGCACTTGAAATACAAACAGAAGAAGAACATCCTGCAGTCAGAGCAAGAGCAGTAGCCCATCCCTGTTCCACTTCTCTTGGCTAGCAGGGTGAACAGCCTTGGTTATAGGGCATTTGCTCCTCTTTTCACAGGTGGGTCATATCAGGTTAAGGGATGCTATATAATGGTTCCTCTTCCAAAATACAGGATACAGGCTTCTCACTGTGTGATCAAAATTCAACTACAGATGCCAAAGAATCTTTCCCTATAAAATTGATGCTTCATAACAGATTTCATTTGTTTATATATACTATAAATTTTTAAAGATTTACAAAAGGTGGAAATAAGGTGACAAAAAAATAATTCAATTGGGTAAAGAAAACAAGAGAAGTGAGGTAAGATAGAGGGTGTGCTTGTGTTTTTGCCAAGACTGCTGAGCAACTTACTTGGGTTGTTCCAGAGCATGCTGTCAGGTTGTATCATGAAGGCAGATCTGGAGAAAAGGTTGACAATAATGAGGTTAGATTCAACCTGGGGCTTATTGAAGGAACTGACAAAATGGAAATCTAAGGTCTAAGTAAGTGATAGAATATAGAATGATAACTGAACTAAAAGTTACCAATATTAAACAAAATAAAATACAAAATATTCATCTCTATTGTAAAGATTCTATTCCTTCGAAATTTTTTCTAAAAGATCTCTGCTAATTAAAAAAAAACCAGCAAAATCAGATTAGTCTATTTTAATTATAAATTTGAAAGAATTGTAATAGAATTACTATAGTTCAATTTGGTCAAGAATATATTTGAGGGGCCAGCAAGATGGTTCAGCAATCTAAAGCACCTGCTTAGGAAAGCTCAGGCAACCACAGGGACCATGGTTTGATCCCCAGCACCACATGCTGCGCCAGCCCCACCCCCAGGGCAGGCTGAGTCAGCCATAATGCAAAAGAAAGAAGAAGAATATATTTGAGTGCATTCTGATTTTGTAAAGATGTTTGTGTGTTCTTTATACTTGTTTACATGTTCGTATGTTGTTCTATGAACAGCTATTCCTATTTATTTATTTATGTATTTATTTTATTATGGCCAACTCAGCCTGCCCCAGGGGTGGGGCTGGTTCAGGATGTGGTACCAGGGATTGAACTGTGGTCCCTGCAGTTGCATAAAGCTTTCCTAAGCAGGTGCTTTAGACCTCTGAACCATCTCACCGGCCCTATTCTTTTTTATTTAAGCTAAACAATTTTCCATTTATCATTTATTCATATTACAAGTTGAATACAGACTGAAAGGCATGCTTTCTCTGAGTTACTGGCTAGTCTAAGTGATATCAAAATTGGTTTACACACAGGCCATCAAAAAATTAAACTGATTAAACAAAAATTCCTTACTGTGGGGAGGAGGTTATTGGACAAGACTCCAATTGGTGATTAGAGAAGTGACCAACCTTCGTTCATTAATGAGCCTCCAATAATCTCCTTAGTCTTCTTAAAAATATTTTATTTTCCATAGTCTTTTTGAAGACATGCCCAATGATTTTTGTCATTGGTCAAAAGATAAAGTTTTCCTTTCTTTTTTTAAAACAATAAATACTTTTATTTATTAAATTATAAAGTTGCAATTGATAAAATTTAAAAATTGTAGCAGATGCTGGAAAGTAAAACTACATTGAAAGACACATTTGAAAGTGTTGTTCTGCAAGCCATGAGCTCCTATGCCCTTTCTTCCGTCACCTCTTGAGGAGCCAGGGGAGTCCTTAGGGTCAAGATGGAGCACACCATAGATGAGGCCTCCATAGCACATCTTGTCAACATTGGTGGGTCTAGCGTCACTGATAGAAAAGACACAAGACCCTTGCATCTCTGTATTGTGAGAGTTTGCTTGTTGAAAGTGCACTTAGCCTGTCCTTACCTTGGGAATATATATATATATATATATATATATATATATATATATATATACCCTGAGATTCAGCTGTTGCTACCCTTACCAGTATGTTATGTAAATTTGAATATGGCACCCTTGTTCCATGCAGCCAGAACTGCACAAGGGCCACAGCTTGGTAAATACATCACTGACCATCTTTCAGGCATCATTCATCCTGCTCCCTTCCATTCTCACTTATTTCAGGAGATTCTATCTGAAAGAGAGCCCACAATTTCTTAATAAGTCCTCCATCCTACAGAATGGATGCTCTTACATTCTCCAAATGTTTAATGACCACCAATTATGTGCCAACCTCTGTTCTAGGCATCGGGACACTCTTTTATAGAGTAGTAAATAGGGCCTCTGTGCTCCTGAATCAGAAGCAAGTGAGGTCGTAGGCAAACTGAAGGAGTATTAGCCAATTGAAGTTGAGTTCGTCATATTTTGGTTGTAGAGCTGAAGTTTTCTGTTTCCTTTTTTTTTTCATTTATGTATTTGGTACAGGGTCTCACTATGCATCTTGGATTCATAGTGATCATCCTGTTTTCAGGCCCCCGTGCTGGGATGACGGGTGTGTGTCACCATGCAGGGACTCAGTTGTTGGCTGGTATGGCATGTGGGACCAAGGCTTGATCCCTGGCCCCTGCACTTGCCAAAGCAGGTGCTTAATATGTTCAGCTGTCTTGCTGGCTCTAGAGCTGAAATTTTCTACTTAATGAAGGAAATAACATAGTGGAGTCTAGGTCAAGAATCAATTCTTGATGCAGTCATTGGTATAACTGAGCCTGATGGATGCATGGAAATAGAGTCTCTACTGAGTCTTTTCTCGTAGAACCTCTTCTCCATGACTTCTACAGAACCTGTCTAGATAACACATGGCTATTCATATGTCAATGATTCCATGTGTCTCAGTCTGACTGCAGCTTTTTTTACATCCTGTAAAGTGGGGGTTAAAATGGTATTTATTCAAGGTTACTTATGTAAAATAAATAATAAAATGTTCAGGTCACTGTCAAACATAGCTGGAATAATTAAGTGACAAATATATTATGGGAATATTAGCCATTTTTTTTTTTGTCTTTTTGAGACAGGGTCTCGCTTTGCAGTTCAGGCTGGCCTTGAGCTCACTTTGGTAGCCCAGGCTGGTCTTGAGCTCGCACTGATCCTCCTGCCTCAACCTCCCGAGTGCTGGGATTACAGGAGTGGACCAACACACCTGGCAAGCCATTATCTTTTTAAGCAGAAGGAATTTTTTTGTTTTAACTATGACTAGGTAAGAATAAAAGCACTGATGAATAGATATATTACTAGAATAAATATTTTTGTAGGTTAAAGATAAATATTAATTTGAAACTGAAACATATACAAACAAGCAAGGAAGATTTTGGGTTAAGCATGAAGGAATGAACACATCTACTTTTTCTACCTTCTTCTGAAACCCCTTTAAAGGGTAGTGAGTGAATTTTTTAAAGGTAGCAAAAACCCAAGGACAAATTAGAAGGATGAGAGAAGAAATGAAAAAAGTCAAAAACCTTACAGAATGGAAAATGATTGGTCAAGCTGTGGCTGACATTAGAGTAGATAATGCTGAAGTCTAGATCCTGAAGAAAGAGTAGCCACAAAGGAAGTCTATTTGCCTTACAAAACAGGATGACTCAGAACTTGGAAGGACCTATTGAAGATAACACCTTTGAAGGTAGAAAAAAAGGGTGGCATTGAAAAGAGAAGGAATCTATCCAGCAACCAGACCTGGTGTGTGAGTGAGACCTCCCGAGACCCGGGAAACTCATTTGACTCAGCAATCAGGCCCAGAGTGTGCATGAGACTGCCCGAGGCCCACTGGAAACTGTTTGATGCAGCAACCAGGCCCAGGACATGAGTGACACCACCCTGGGCCCGCCGGGACATTACCCAGCAACCATGCATGGCATGTGAGGTAGACTGCCCTGGGCCCACCAGAAACTCATTTGACTCAGCAAAAATAAATACATACATATATACATACATACATACATACATACATACATACATACATACCTAAATACATAAATATATAAAATTTAAAAATAAAAAGTAGAGAATAGAAAGATAATGGAATCCTTGTAGAATGTAGGAAGTACATTCAAAGTAATATACAGGAACTAAAAACCTCAACCACAGGCCTGGCATGTGAGTGAGACTACCTGTGGCCCACTGGAAACTCATTCCACCCAACAACAAAGCCAGGCAATGAATGGAACTTCACCCATCAGACAGGCCCAGTGTGGAAAACTGTGGCAGAACTCCCTGCAGAGAGGCTAGAGACAAGACCCACCCAGCAGATCCAGGAGCAGAACATCTTGTCATAGTGGCACAGCAGGTTCATCTCCAAGAGCTGCAGCAAGAAGAGTGGAGCTCAGCAGCCAAATCCAAGCCACACCCACCTGGATGAGTTTGAACTTGGTAGATCCAGATCTGGTGCTAAACTAAGAACTCTACCAAAGCTCTACACCAAAGGTCAGAAGGCAGGGCTATACAAAATGACAAAGAGAAGGAGAAAAATGCGTTCTCAGGTCCCAAGCTCACCCAGAACAAATACAGGAGACAGTAGCATAGAAGAAATTGAAAGTCACACACCTGAAATCTCTGAAATAATAGCATCCAAAATAAAGAAACAACTGCAGAAAGGTACAGAGGATATCATATCAGACATACTTTCTGAAAGAAATAATACCTGTACTAAAAGAAGTACTAAGTGCTTCTAAAGAAGACACTGATTAAAAAAAAATAGAAAATAGAAAAATGATGGAATCCTTGAATGAGCAATATAGGAAAGTAATAAAATGTATGAAGCAGATTCAAAATGCTATACAGGAACTTAAAACATCAACCACAAGCTGGCAAAACTATTTCAATGAAATTGAAAAAGACTTTCAGACCTGAAAGACAGACTGTTGCAGCTAGTAAAGAGGTAAGCAAAGATCTCTTAAAAACAGCCAGAATGCAAGAAAAAATAGTTTAACATCTGCAAGATGATGTAAAGATGAACAACATAAGACTAACAGGCATCCATGAGAAAGAGTCTGTACAAATGATATAAAAAGAATATGGGCAGGAGAGAGAAAGAACCTGTGAAAGTCTGTTTAAGAAATTATTAGACAACAAAGGATAGTCTACCACCCCCAAGACGTAAGGCATTGTTTCCCAGCCAATTCTGACAGAAAGGTAAAGTTTTTTAAAAAAAATTACAAGATGATTTTCTCATAAAAGATGCTATTGATATAAAACTAAATGAAGAAGCCGGGCGTGGTGGCGCACGCCTGTAATCCCAGCACTCGGGAGGCTGAGGCAGGAGGATCGGTGTGAGTTCGAGACCAGCCTGGGCTACAAAAGTGAGCTCAAGGCCAGCCTCAACTGCATAGTGAGACCCTGTCTCAAAAAGACAAAATAAAAAAAACTAAATGAAGAAACAAAGGTCGTCACATGTATGCAGTAGTTCCTAACCATTAATCTCCTGGTATATTAAATTATTCATGATTCCAGATGTACATGCCATCTGAAATGCTTGATAGATAGCAAGTATTACTTATTGTGATAAGATCTTCTTTCAGATTCAGACCTCTGCCTTTAACAAGAAAACTTGGGATATAAAGCCCATTAAAGGGCAACAAATTAGGTAAAAGCTTTTTATATATTAGATAGAAATGATTGGTTAAAGGGGTTATATTATGTCAAAATGAAAATTTAAGTATATTACAAAATGTCATGATGGTCATGGTATATAGTTATGTATGATTTTGATTTCTAAATTTCTGTGTAAAAATATGTAATTGTCTGTTAACATTCAATAAGGATCTAAATATTAGGATATCCATAACTGTTAGAAAATGACACTTCCAGGGGGCCCGGTGGGATGGCTCAGTGGTCTAAAGCACCTGCTTGGGAAAGCTTGGGTGGCTTCAGGGACCATGGTTCGATCCCCAGCACCACATGCTGCGCCAGCCCTGCTCTCGGGGCGGGCTGAGCCGGCCATAAAAATGAGTGAATAAACAAACAAAGGTTCTGAAACAAGAAAAAAAAAAATTAAAAAAAAAAAAAAGAAAATGACACTTCCATTTTAAGTGTAAAGTGTTTGATATTCAGAAAATATAATAATATTAAACTTACTGCCTCTTTTATATTGAACTTCTCTTCTGGATGTTTAACAATGGAGGTTTTGGAGAGCAAAAATTAGAAAAATAGATGGGCTAAGGGGATAGCCAATATTTTGGCCCTAGCTTTCCAAAGTCCATGAGATTCAGGACATAAGAAAATCTGAGCTGAAACATTCTATAACTCTGTTGAGTCCCTGATTTTCAGCTCAAGGAACTTATCAGAGAAAGAAGAAAAAAAAAAATGATTCAACACTATATAGTCTGCCTAAGGAGAGTCACCAGGAGAGAAAAGAATCTCTCAAGATTTCACAGAAAGCAACTTGGTCAAGCAATGGTCTTGACTCATCGAGATGGCAGACACAAGAGATCTGAGAAGTACTGTACTAGGTTCCAAGGTAGATAAGAGTTTTAACTGACCTTTATAGATAGCAAAGGATTAATTTTTATTAATAAAATCTCACCTGAACTTGATTTTAACCATCCAGCAGAAAAATAGAACCACAAAATGTGTGTGTGTGGGGGGGGGGGGTGCCATAATACTATGCTAGCTGTAAAACGTTCAAATCACTAATAACTTCTGACAGTTGCCAACTATAGTGCTAACTCGATGCTGTTATGGGCTATTGGAGTATTCAGGGTTAAATTGCTGTATACAAGTACCAAAAATGTTTGGACTGATAATCTTTAGCCTAAATGAGTAAGCTTATCACAGATAAAAAGGTTTTCTATACAGAGTTCCCCCAGCATAGCTTCTCCAACAGTAACTAACCATCCATCGCTTACACAGAAAAACAGAGAGAGAGAGAGAGAGAGAGAGAGAGAGAGAGAGATGCTGGGAGCAGCTGAGGCTGGAAATTGATCATGTGTGTGAGGGCAAGACAAGGTCACAGTGCCTAAAGCAGTCGAGCTACCTCAGTTTTGAGAAAAGCATCCTGCCTGAACAACTTCAGTCATTAGTTGCTAGGCAACCTAGTGTTTTGTGATAATAACTTTACAAAGGCATAAATAAATGTCCCTTCTATTGTTACTTAGGTCCTTTGCCCATCAGGCGAACAGGCCTCCACCTGAACCCAGTTCTTATTTCTTATCTCTTTTGCTCATTCCTGATGCATTTTTCTCTGGCTAACAGTAAGAGAAGAGCAATTCTTTACAAGTCCTAGCTGTGGGAAAACAATAAGGTCTTCACTCTTCAGGTCAAGCTGGAAAACAGTTCATGAACATTGTAAGTTTCATTTTCACAACCCTTATATTTGGTCAGGTCAAGCTGGAAAACAGTTCATGAACATTGTAAGTTTCATTTTCACAACCCTTATATTTGGACCATGCTCAATAAACTGCCTCTTAAATTTGGTTTTCTCTCATTTATAGTACATCTGCTTTTGGATGATTCTACAGCCTTCTGTTTCATTGATCTATATGGAGACCTTTGACTCTGCAGGCCTAAAAGTAAGCAAGGGTGAGAGTTCTAAATCCCATCACTATTTACCTCTCCTCCACAAGAAATAGCCAGAAAGATGCAATGCCCTAAATAATTTTAGAGTGCCAGTTTTGAGGGGAGTATGTTAGGTAGATAGTTAGACATTAGTGGGCCTAAGGTGTAAAGAGGAACAAAACAATATGTATTGCTGTTATGGTTTATATCTAGGTGTTGCTTTCCCCTCCCCCAGAACCTCATGTAGTCACCAGGGAAGCTTCTAGAGTTTGTGATTAATTCACAATTATAAGTGTGCTATTCCACCTTGGGGTGGGTATTCTGCATTACAATGTAATGAGGGGAGAAGCTTGCTCTCTTACTGAAGCTGCAGCCTCTTCTCCCTTTGCTCTTTGTTGTTTTCTGCTGCCATGAACTGCTGCCCTCTGCCACGTGGCACTCTGCCTTGGAACCAGCTGACTATGGACTGAAATCTCCACAAATTGTGAGCTAAATAAACCTTTCCTTCCTTAATTTTGGGTGTTGGGTATTTTGGCCCAGCAATGAAAGAAAGGTAACTGGGACAATTACCAGTTATAGTTAAACAAAGAAATAAAGACCTTAAGGTATGATGCACTTACTATTATCTCCCAGGTTTTAGATCAGAATGTCTCTGTATAACACAGTGAAATCCTAAGATCAGATATTATGCACACTTGTACTACATAGTCATCCAAATCTTCAAGGTCATTTATTCTTAAAACTATGCAGTCAGACATACAGTATTCCTAGTTATCATGGTCAGTGGCCCAATGATGACAAAAATAAGAACAAGGGCCAGCCAGATAACTCAGTAAACTAAAACACCTGCGTAGGCAGAGCACAGCAACCAGAATTTGATCCCCAACCTGCCGTGCCGACCCCTCCCCCAGGGCGTACTGAGATAGTGTTTGAGACTGAGTGTGGTGACGTGAGTCTGTAATCCCAGTGCTCGAGAGGCTGAAAACAGGATCACTATGAGTTCAGTCTACATAGTGAGACCTTGCAGACCCTCTAGACCCTGTACTACATATATAAAAAGGAATAAAAAAGTGCCAACAAAAGTAGTTTTAAAATCTACCCAAGATGCCTTCAAAACTTAAGACCAGACTTAAAATATTTTTTCAGAAGTTACTTCTCATAGTGTCTTGTACAATTAAATGTTCTCAGACAATAATATGCATCAAGGAACATACTGACCATCTTGAGGAAATAAATAATATGCTAAGCAGCAGCCAACATGTTTCTAGTATATAATGTTCCAGGTCTTGTGGTGAGTTTGCACATATACATAATATATCTTGATTCCTTTGTTCATCTGCCTTTCCTCCTCACCCTCCTCCCATCTCTTGATTGTTTTCTATTTTTTGTACATGTTGCAGTACCTAATGTTTACATTCCTTGTACAGAATTGGTACATGTACACAACACATAATGCATCTTAATTCCTTTTTAGTCCCCTTCCCTTCCTTCCCTCCCCTCTTTATCCATCTTTTGATACCCGCCCTTCTTTTGTATGTGTTTTTCATACGTAATGTTTACCCTCCTTGTGTGGAGTTGACACATGTACATAACACATCTTAACCACTGTCGTTAATCTCAGTCTCCCAAAGCATCTCAGGACAGTACCAAATATAGACAAATTTTCTGTCAGAGCACAACAAACATGGTCTTGGTTCCAACACAACAGCCAGTGGAGTTCCGTTCTCAGTAGACCAGGCCCTCCTGAGCCTGGTCTTTTCCATCTGGATTTCTAATAGCATTCTGCTGTTTTGCGTTCTAATCAGAATTACTCAGTAAGTTTGGCTGCTTCTCCAGCTAGCTTCTCAAAACGTTTCCAAACTCCTCTTTTGAACCAATCCCAAAAGCTTCTGAACCACATAGTCGGGGCGTGTCTCATAAATAACCTCTGCTCTCTGTCACCAAATGTTTTAGTTACTTTCCTTCTTTTGGACATAATGCCAGACAGCTACAAATTAAGGGAGGAAAGGTTCATTTTGTTTAGTTGGTAGAGGTTCATTTTAGTTACAGCTCTTGTTGCTCAGACAAAATACCCAACACCCAAAGTAGAATGGAGAAACATTCATGGTGGGCAGTAGATAGCAAAGCAGTAAGGGACCTTAATAGCATCTTTCTGCCCCTTTTATACTCTATCTAGGATATCAGGATTACAGCAATGCCAAACCAATCAGTGAACCAATCACATACCCTTAATCCATCCAGCACTTCTCAAAAAGCACCACTTGTGACTGTGTGAGGCTTTGGAGGGACATCTAAACACAGCCATGACAAGGTTTGAGCCCGTAATGAGATAGATCCAAAACAAAGCAACATTGCAGAGGGGCCTGGCAGCAGAGTTTGTTGCTCATAGTATGGCAGACAGGAAATAAAGAGTGATCCAAAGGAGGAAGAAAAAAGATATATTCTTCCCGGTTGTACCTCCAGTGACCTGTGTCCCATGATCAGGTTTTACCTGATATGTCAACATTTATGGAAATTTTGGAGCCCACACTACCTGAGAAATCACAAATAGATTTATGCAATTACCAAAGTCAGTCTTTAACAGGGCCTATGCCGCAGCTGTAGGGTTGAGGGTGGGGGTCAGTACATTGGAGGGAGCCCTTCTAGACTGACCTGAAAAGTGGCTGGGGAATGCTGCTTAAATATAGCAGCTGTCAGCCTGTGATTGGCTGAGTACAAGCCCATCATCAGTACAGGTCTCTAATAAGTCTCAGTTGTCATGGCACTGATCCAGTGAGGGGACTGGAGAAAAACCAGGAAAACTTCTAGAAAGCTAGCTGTGGAATTTGGAAACATTTAGAGGGATTCTAGATCCCTCCCTTCCTGATGATCTTAGCCATGTAAGGATGTCCACATCTTTCTTCAAAAAGGTGATGGTAGCATCTGCAGAGATGGACATGAGAATGGGTGCAAAACAACATCAAAGTTGCACCTATGTTGGAGTGGAGTCGAGCAGAATGGCTGCTGGATGCAGTTCGGTGGACACTGAAGTGAGTTGTTCCAGTTCACAGGTGGGTGGGAAGTTGTGCAGGAGCGAAAGAAGCGGCATGGAGGTAGTAAGAGGAGAGTTTGGAGCTGCTTGTCTGTCCCTCTTCAGCCTTATTGTTTTTGCTAGAAGGATTACTTTGGTTATTCAGGATTTGCTGTAGTATTTCCACATGAATTTTAGGACTATTATTTCTAGTTCTGTGAAGAATATTGATGAGCACTGCATTAAATTGAAGAATTATTTTGGGTAAAATAATCCAGATTAACGCTGGTAACCCATGAATGTATATGAATTTCCATTTCATGGTGTCTCACTCAATTTCTTTCTTTATTGTTCTATAATTTTGACTGTAAATCCCTTTTACCATCTTGCATAGATTGATTTCTAGGAATTTTACTTTTTAAAATTATTATGAATGAAATTATTTTCTTGATTTCTTTTTCAGCTAGCTAATTACTGGTGTACAAAAATGGTATTAATATTTTAGTATTGATTTTATATCTTGTGCAGGTCTTTTGCATTCCATTTGAAAGGAGTTTGACTGAGACGTTCAGCCTGCCTTCAGAATGTTATCCTCCCAGGTCAGCCTCCACCTTGGTCAGTTTTATAGGAGAGGATCATGCAACTGTGGAGGTACAGGTTGGGAAGGCAGCAGCTCACCCTAGACAGGCTAAGTCAGAGTATGCATTGGGAGATCCCAAGACGCTCACAGAATTACCACTTGGGAAGGCCTACGGCTGAAGCTGTTGACCTCGGTTACCAGAATCAGAAGGCCTGCCTGTGAGAAGTCACGTAATGCTAGGAAACTATTGGTTCCTCCCCCTTTTCATTCCCCTCCCCTTCAATAACTTTCCACAACTCAGCAAGGAAGCTGCCAGTCCAGGTCTGAAAGGAGCCTCCAGTCTCAGCAAGCCTCCAGTTGCAAACAAGCCTCCAGTCCAGGCCAGCAGGATGAATCAGCTGTGCTTCTCTGCAGCTCTCTTTGCCCTCCTTGCCACCTTAGTGGTCACTGACCAAGGGCATGAGACCGACCTTTTTTCCCCAGGTAAGTCCTAACTCTCCCCTGCTCCGTGGTCAGTGGGAGAGGCTGAAGAAACAGCAGTGAAGGCTGGGTAAATTCAACCATTTTTTAGTTGTTTGAGGGGTTTTTTTTTTGTTTGTTTGTTTTGTTGTGGGGAGTTGTTTTGAGAAATTAGAAAGTTTTAACTCCGAGGACATTTCATGACTAAAATGTTTATTTTTAAATTTTTATTTATTTATTTATTTGATACAGGGTCTCACTATGCAGCTTGGACTCATAGTGATCCTCCTGTCTCAGCCTGTCCAGTGCTGGGATTACCAGGGTGCACCACAACAACCACACCCGTTTTTGTTGGCTGGCACTGGTTGTGCAGTGTTCCAGGGCTAGTATGGCATGCAGTACCAAGGATCAAACACAGGTTCTTGCACTTTCCATGCAGGTGCTTAGACTGCAAAGCTATCTATCTACCCAGCCCTCTAAAAGGTGTATTGTATCAAATGTGCATTAGATAGTTCTGTCCAATCCTGAATCCAATCCAGGGGGTCTAAACAGCCCAGACATCAATGAAACATCAGTAAAAAAAGATAAACGGTGGTGAAGAGCAGGAAAGCAACTTGATGGTGCTGGGAAGGACTGACAAGGCTAGTCTTCATCTGCCCTTTGGAGGCTGACAGAAGTTCTAAGGTTTTAGAGAAATTAAAAAAAAAAATATTGATTCCTTGGTATAGCTAGCAGCTATGGCATAGCTGGTCAGTTTGCAGCCCTCTTAATTGATCTGTCAGCATTGGCTTGGGAGGGTTTGGGAAGGTGTCACCATTTTAGGAAACAACTCAGTTGCTGTCATAAGATGAAGGCTCCTTCTGAGGGATAGTGACAAACTTGGGTCCTGTCATAGCATAGCTCCATGGCACAAGTGCCTGCCTAGCAAGTGCAAGGTCATGAGTTTGAACCCCAATCCCACAAAAAAAAAAAAAAAAAGGAGGAGGAAAAGAAGGAGGAGGAGGAGGAGGAGGAGGAGGAGAAGGAGAAGGAGAAGGAGAAGGAGAAGGAGGAGAAGGAGAAGGAGAAGGAGAAGGAGAAGGAGAACAAGAAGAACAAGAACAAGAACAAGAACAAGAACAAGAACAAGAAGAAACCTTGTCTTATAGATGCTTAACATACATTCAGGCAGAGTTGAGCAGGGACCTGATTCCACATTTTAAGGTAATCAGAGAAACACGCAAGAGTGAAAGATCCCAAACTATTTGCCTTCAGTTGGCCACTGCTGGTCAGCATGTCTAACCTCTGGGTCCCTCATACGGTGTAGTAACAAATCAGTATTTTGCCTTTGATCCAGTCAGCGGAATGGCATTCCTGGAACTCTGTTATGTGTGTGCTTACGAGATGCTATAGGCACACAGAACGTATTGTCAGAGAAATGAATCATATGACCAGTGGGTAAAAGTCCCCTTCCTACCTTCTGCCCTCCAGGAGGGGAGTAGGCCATTGAGTGAGAGTTCAGCTTCAGTGGTTGAATTACCACACCTATGTAGTAGAACCTCAATGAAAATTGGAGTGGTGGGTTTGGGGTGCTTCCAGGTTGTTGAACATAAGGGTGAACAGAGAGAGGATGCATCTGAAATAAGACATGGACTACCCCATGCTAGGCCTCCCCTGCGTATCTATTCAGACAGTTCCCATGTTGAGTCCTTTGCGTTAAACAGCAACAATAAACAATGTTTCTTATTTATTTTTTGTTTACCTAATTTATTTATTTTTACAGTATTGAAGAGTGAGCCCAGACCTTCACCCTAAGCTACACCATCAGATCTCTTCATTCTTTAGTTTTGAAACAAAGTTTTCACTAAGTTGCCCAGACTAGGTTCCAACTTGTGATCCTCCTGCCTCTGCCTCATAGGGTGCTGGGATCACAGGCATGGGCCAGTACATCAGGCTCTAATTGCTTTCATGAGTTCTGAGAGTCGTTCAGGAGAATTATCAGAGCTGGGTAGTAGAACTCCAACATTTATATATACAAGGTGTTAGAAGTAGGAGTCTCTCCTGGATCTTACATCTGGTTTCTGATGAGACAGTTCCATCAAAGTGATTCCTTTTTCTATATCAAATCATGCAGCATAAATGCCACCAGTCTGACCTTAGAGAACATCTAGTCTCAGGGTTTCCAGGATAGTTCTTGAGTAATAAGTGTAGCCAATTGAGTAGGGGTAGGAAAATAGGGTTCTGGTGAGAATGCTGAGGATAGAACTCTGGGCTCCACACCCGCAGACCTAACAGGTTTCACTGAAAAGTGAAATGTGCTACAGGAGACGATGGACAGCCACCCTCTCCTACCATGCATTTCATTCTTTACCAAAGTAAGATGTCACCAGAGGGCTGGCCAGATAGCTCAGCGGACTAAAGCACCTGCTGAGCTATCTGGCTCAGCAGGGACTGGGCAGGGACTGGGGTTCAATCATCAGCATGTGGTACCAACCTGACTCCTGGGACATGCTGAGACAATGATTAAGACTGGGCATGGTGGCACGCACCTGTAATCCCAAGGTTTGGGAGGGTGAAAACCCTGTAGACCCTGTGCTAAATATATAAAAAATAAAAAATGAGATGTCACCAGACATAGTACTCCTCTTTATCCACATAACACTACAATATATATTCTCATAAAATATATTAACTTGTAAAATGGTAGTATTTTGCATAATAAATATTCCCTTATTTTTGTAATATAAAAGGAATGCATGCTTTTCTGTGCAGAGTAAAATAATGTAATGATGTAAAAAAACAAACAAAAAAAAAAAGGCTTAAGTGCTAGGGAGATAGCTCAGTAGAATAAGTGCTTGCCTGGCAAGTGCAAGGTCTTGAGTTCAATCCCCAGTACTGCAAAATAAATAATAAAAAGAGAGGGTTAAGACTCCCCATCAAAATACCATTATTCTGTTGTCTACAGCATAGCCAACAATAACAAATGTTTTCTTCCTTTTCTTCATAACTAAACATAATTCTTTAAATAATGGCAACTTGCGAAGATGCAAAAAAGAAAAGAGAATGTGGTATATTAAACCTTTATGTACCCATTATTCAAATACCACTGCTGACCTATAGAGAATACTATGTGTGTAAAACTTCCTCCTGGAAAATTTCATATATAGATGATATAGATATAGATATTACAGATATTAGATATTATACCTATATTGTGTGTGTGTGTGTGTGTGTGTGTGTGTGTGTGTGTGTGTGATTAAGACAGAGTCTTACTATGTAGCTCAAGCTGGGCTTGAACTCACTTTGTAGCCCTGGCTGGCCTCAGACTCACAATAATCCTCTTCCTCAGCCTCGAGAGTACTGGGATTACAGGCATGTACGACTGTGCCTGGTGATTTTTTTTTTATATCTCACAGTTCCTAAAAATCAAATCTCAGGCATCACTCAATTAATACATCAGCACTTCAGTGGTGTGCATAACTTTTTTGCATTATCATCATACAGTGGTATACCTAACAAAATTAATATAACATCCAGAAAACAAGCCACCAAATGAGGTTTCACACTTCCAGCTCCCTGCCCACTCTTCACCAGATGCATGGGCTGCTTTCATTGTCTGCCATGTGCACTGCCCTGTGGGACCATTCTCCTAGCTGACTGTAGACTCCGCTCTCTCTCCAGTCTCGCGGCCTGCCTTCTGCCTGGAGCGTTCCTTCATGGGTCCCTGCAGGATTCTGTTGATCAGATTCTACTACAATGCCCGTACTGGACGCTGTGAAGCCTTTGGATATGGTGGCTGCAGAGCAAAGCAGAACAACTTCGAGACCAGGGAAGAGTGCATTAGGGTCTGTAAGGCAAGTTGCAAGTTGCCAGCTATTGCTGAGCGTGCAAGAAGAGAAGGTGAGGGATGCTTCTCTTCATCCATGAACTTGGGAGGTTTTTCAGTCTTTTGGTGTCTTCTTAAATTTCTTTCTTCATTGTGTAGTTTTCACTGTAGATGTCTTTTACCTTCCTGATTAAGTTGATTGCTAGGACTTTAAGTTTTTAAAGATGTTGTGAATGGCATTTCATTCACATCTAGCTTGTTATTGGTGCACAGAAAAGTTATTAAGTTGTAGGAACACAACACCATGAATGGCTTCTCCTGGATCTTCTCAAGGAGGAAAGGAGGAGTGCCGGGCTCAACTGGACCTTTTCCAATGGTTGTGTCTGTATGTGTGCTATGGAGGTGTGGGGCCGGCTATTTTAGCTTACAACAATGCCAGCTACTTCTTTATTGAGCACTGCGTACTAAATTCTATGCTTAGCATTTTATATAATGTTATTTTGTGCAAAGAACTTCTTTTTTCAAAGAATTCTATGCAGAATGACACATTATTGTCCCTACTTTACAAATGGAGGCATGGAGATGTCACATAGCTAGCATAGGTGGACATCGTAACAAAGGGCTATAAACTGAGTGGCTTAAATAAGAGGAGTGCATTTTCTCACAATTTTATAGGCTACAAGTCAGATATCAAGGTGCTGACAGGGCTATGCATCCTTTAAAGGAGTCAGGATACAATATGTTCTCATCCTTTCTCCTCTCTTCTGAGTGTTCCTTGGCATGTGGCAACGTAGCTTGTCTTTGTAAGCGGTAGAAACATTCTTTCTCCCATTTTCCCCTCCTATAAGGACACCAGTTATGTATTAGGGCTCACCCTGAAGACTATCTTAACTTGATTTCTCTGTCAAGAAGATTGCATTCTGAAGTAATGGAGATTAGGACCCTGCTAGGTCCTTTCTGTGGAGGAAGGTCTCTCTTCAAACCACAGCAGCTGATGAATTGTGAAACCTAGTCCTATCAGACAGACCCTTAGCCTCTGTCTTTGGGCAGGAGGATGACAATAGAAATTTAGAATTCAAATTCTCTGCGGGATGGCTCAGTAGTCTAAAGCGCCTGCTTGGAGAAGCTTGGGTGGCTTCAGGGACCGCGGTTCCATCCCCGGCACCACATGCTGCGCCAGCCCTGCCCTCGGGGCAGGCTGAGCCAGCCATAAAAATAAATAAACAAACAAACAAAAGCTCTAAAACAAGAAAAAAAGAAATAAATAAAATTTTTTAAAAAATCAAATTCTCCAGTGAGGCTGCCAGGGTCCAAATGCTAGGTCTGTCTTTATTTGGGGTTCCTAGGAAATGGAGGGTCAAGAGTTTACTAAGTAAGGTGAAAGAAGACAGCAAGAAAGGGAAAAAAAAGGCAGCCCATCAACACTGAGTTTTCAACCTCACTGTGATGGAGCCTAAATCCGTAGCTAGATGGAATAGGATATATACCCCTCTGTCCAGTTTTCTGCATAAGAGTAATGGTACCCACCCTAAGAAATTGACAGGCTTGGACCTTTTTTGAAGTCTGCTTTGATTATGGTACTGTGGTATTTTACACACTGAAAAGCAAAGTACTTCGCTGACTGCTTTCTTAGTGTATTGGTTATTGTGTTAAACAAAATAAAAAGTAGCCTCTTTTGCAGTCACTTCGTGAGAAACTGACTGGGAAGTTCTCCTGGTGTCCCAGCAGGCCAGTGCGCATAGGGCTCTTTTCAATCGGTTCCAGATTTTCTGGGGGAATCCTTAATCTCTCTTGCTTCCATGCAATCCTCACTTGAGCCCAGTCTCTAGGAAGACTCAACCATTATAACCTATCCTTTTTTTAAACCTTCTTCCCTCTCAGAGTTTCAGTAAAGAAGAAATTGTGTCCGGAACCAAAGATATCCCTTTTTCATGCATGCAAACCACTCCAAGATTCACTCTGTCCATGAGTCCTGGGGTAACACCCAGAGGGATAGCTTCCGCCTACTGACTTGCCAGTGGTTAAATTGGAAACCTCAGGTATCTACTTGTTAAAGACCCCTCCTCTGCCTCTCCTGGCCTGTTACCTGTAAATTATTTATAAGTTATAAATTAACATCAGTAACTAATATAAAATATGTACTTAGTCCAGCACAGTGGGACATACCTGGAACCCCAGTACTCCGAGAGGCTGAAGCAGGAAGGACCACAAGTTCAAACCAGGCCTGTACAACTTAGCAACTCAGTGAGCTTCTGTCTCAACACAAAGCAAGTTCAGCACAAATGTCCCAGGTTCAACCCCCAATATCACATCAATCAAACAAATAAATTAAATATCAGCATTTGTAAACACCACATAGTCTCTACACTCACACCCTACACTTTATTGCAGACACCCTAGCCAGATACTGACTTGATAATTACTGATGAATATGCTATTAGCAAAGAGAACATACAGATGTATAATAGAAGAGTAAATGGGACCCCCAGCTTCTGTGGAGGTGGTGGAGGTGGTGGGTGGGAAGACTTCTCTTAGGATGGGGAGTTTAAGCTGAGACACAAGCATGTTACTTGATGGGTGTAACACTGTGAGTAGATAGAAAATGAAAGAGATGCCGTAAGTGGAGAAGCCACGTGGGAATGAGAGGGGAGATGGAACACAACGATGCAGCACTCAGGCCGGATCAGACTTGTGGCATCTTGAGGGAAGAGTTAAGAGCCTGAGGCTTTGTCAGGTGGCTAGAGGCAGTTCCTGTTCGTCACAGGAGAGCCTTCTGGCAAGGGATAGAGAAATGAGGGTGGAGTCTGATGCGGTGGAGGCCATGACACTGATGGGAGAGGACACCATCCTTGACTTAGCAGAGAGAAGTAGAAATAAAAGGAGATGTTGAGGACCTAGAATCAACAGGCTTTGCGGAGGGTGGGGACAGTGTCAAGGACAACAGTCAGCATTCTGACCTAAGGGCTGAAAGGATTAAGGGGCAACTCCTTAGCGGAAGGACAATGCCTTCAGTTTTGTCAATATTGATCGTGTGGCGCCTGTGGAACATCTAGGCAAAGTGGTTGGGCAGATATTAATTCATTCAGCAAGTGTTTATGAGGAAGAATGGATGTGGTGATTGAAAGCAGAGTCCAGACCCAGGGTTTAAACCTGGCTCTGCCAACCTACAGGCTGCAAGAACAAGTCATGTGTCTTCTCTGTCATTAACTGACATGCCTCTAAAATAGAAGTCACAATAATACCATAGCAGTCACTTGTTTTTGGCTGTTACTGGTATCCAAGGGGGTTAATACATTATATTTAAGACTTTAGAATAATGCCTACAGAGGGCAGCAGGGGCATCTGTAGCCTGGATATAATGGAATGTCTAGTGTATGTATTGGCATACAAGTATGTTCAAGTTACTAGGTCCAGATATGACCACAGTTCCCAGTCTCCACTCTCCTGGACCTGATGTTCCAGCTGGGGAATCCACAAGCAAATGGCAAATGAGCAAGATACATTTCAGAGAATGCTAAATGCTACAAAGAAAATAGCTTAGGCTACAGGGCAAACAGGGGGCTGGCTCAGGCAGGAAATCTCTGAAAGGATGGAAGGAGCCTGATAAGTATCTGTGGGGTACTAAAGGCAGAATGAATACAAAGCCCCCCAAAGTACCTTTTCCTGAATGGTAGAAGATAGGAAACAAGCTAGGTCACAACCCATATGAGGCATTTAGGCTGCAATTCCACACAAAGTGAGAAACCACGGAAGGGCTTGGAGCATAGGAGTAACTGAACTGAAAAGAATTAAGAGTTAGGCCTGGTGGGATGGCTCAGTGGTCTAAAGCGCCTGCTTGGGAAAGCTTGGGCTGCTTCAGGGACCGCAGTTCGATCCCCGGCACCACAAGCTACGCCAGCCCTGCCCTCAGGGCGGGCTGAGCCGGCCATTAAAAATGAGTGAATAAACAAACAAAGGTTCTGAAACAAGAAAAAAAAAAAATTAAATTTAAATTAAAAAAAAAAAAAAAAGAATCAAGAGTGGATTGTGATCCACAGTTCTGTGCATGCTTGCATGCTTGTGGGCACTGCTAGGGAATAAATCCAGGGCCTTGGAACAATCTGAGATTTTTCACCAAGTTGGAAAATGGTGTTAGGCTCTTAGATGGTTATCAGCAAAGCTGAAATGCAAAAAGCTTTTTATAGTTAAAAGGTTGCACTTAACTTTAAAGCATGCTCTGTCAGTTGTAGTTAAGTAAAGAAACAAAGACTCCTGGGAAAAATACACTCATAATCATTTCTTGGGTATCAGATCTAAAGATGTGAGACCTAATTTCTTCAAAAACATGCATACAGTATTCCTGGCCATCTTAGCCTATTATCTAATGACATCAGGGAAAGAAATATTCTTTAAAGGTTCTCTCATCTTGAGCTGAGACCTAATTTAGTTTAGAACTTTTTCTTTTGTGAATTTCTTTCCTAGGCTTCTTACATGACCAAACCCTCTGAGAGAATAGTGACCATCTAAACAGAAAGAGGAACCTCGAAGAAATACAAAATCTGGGGAAAGAATGACTGAGAGGATAGAGGACTAGGATCCTCTAAGGAAAATATCCATAAGTTTCATAATCATCATACTTCCTGGGACCCCAGGAGTAATTCTTGTTTCCGAAAAAGTTTTCCTAACTCACACTCAGGGCAGATACCTCTATGACGCTGCGCAATGAGGTATAAATCTCTGTACCTGTTTGCTGGGTGTTGTGGCACACACCTTTCATCCCAGTGGGGCAGAAGGATCACTGAGGTCCAGGCCAGCCTGGAATATGTAGAGCCAGTCCTTCTCACAAAACAAAAACCAACAACAGCAAAAATACTACCTGTCCTTCTGCAGGGCCAACTATGTGTCTTAACTGGATTCTTTCATCGAAAGGACAAAGAACAGAGGAGAGTGAAGCCAGTTTCCTCTGGGCATCAGGGGTTCAGTTTCCTGGTAACAATGGTATAGCAGGAGTAGATGGCACTCACAGGGAGTGCTGTAGAGTAACAGTGGTGTATCCCATATAAGAAACCCAAAATATGAATCATTTAAGAGAAAAATGAAAGGTTATAGGAAGCAGGCAGTAGGCTTTGTGGAGACGAGAAGAAAATCTGGAAATGGGGAGACAGAGAGGTGACAGGGGAGTGGTAAGTAACAATGATCAAAATGCCCTATGTGTACTGCCAGTCCCCCAGGATGAATGTAATTATTGTGTATCACAATCATATACTAATTTTTATTATTACCATTATTATTATTTATAATAGTTAACATGTTGCATAATGTTGTATTCATCGTAGTCATTCAGAGTACGAGATGCAGACATGATTTCCTGTCTAAACATCATTAGTGCTGATCCTTCTTTTCATTGCATAAAGAGAAAGTAGCTGTATATACAGTCCAATAGAGCATACCGGTAGTGGATTATCAGCTCATCTGGCATTATCGGGGGCTGTTGACTTGAGCCTTTTACAACTCAGCATATTAATATGCCATTCCTTTTCATACCTCATGGTTAGACTTTTCTGCTGGATGGTTAAGACCAAGATAAAACAAGAGCTATGTTACAAAAAATATGTAGCTTTTGTATCTGACAAGGGCAGTCAGGTCCCCTCAGGATTTACCCTGAAACCATGTACTGTGATTTGCTGAAGTTTTGTCGTGTGAGCCATCTAGATGAATCATGGCCATTGCTTGACCATTTTGCTCTCTGTGAAGGCCTGAGAGAATGTTTTCTCTCTAGGTGACTCTCCTTAAGCATACTATGCATCATCATGCACTAATTTTTAAGAACTAAAACAAAAAAGAAAACCTTAATAATACAGAGAAGCCTGTCCATGTGAGTGGGAGATGTTATTTACCTCTGTGTTGGTTCTCAATTCTACCTATCTTTATTTCTTCCACCCTATCCCAGGATAGCGCTAGTTGTGACAACTTGCATGTCCCCTTCTTCCCCCATGTCATCATCACAGAGCGATGCTAATAAATAGACACCTCCAGAAAAATTGCTTTTTTTTTTTTTTCCAGAACCAGGGATTGAACCCAGGCCCTTGCCAGGCAAGCACCTACTCCACTGAGCTATTTCCCTGGCCCCTAAATCTGCTTTTTGTTTTTGCTCCTCAGACACATGTGGGAAGCACCCAAGCACAACTCTTCCAGCACACACAAGGCCAGGCGCCCACAGTGCCCATGCTATGCCTGTTGGCTTTGAGCTTTATTTTCTCCTCTAATGTGGCTGTCATAAAATCTGTTTTGCTCACTTCTCAGAAATGCAGAGAGGATGAGGTTAGATAAATCCGAAGAAAGAATATCTGAGAGGGTAGAGGGAAGGTTTTCTTCTTTTAAAAAAGCTAAAACAGAATTTTTAATGTTGTGGTCCTTTTGTCACTCTGTTTTTTATTATCTTCTTTTTACTTATCACATTATCTAATTTTACTTGGAATTATTTGCCAGTTTACAAGAGTGTCATATTTTTGTATTTTACCTAGCTATTAAAATGAAAATTATTTTTGTTCTCACCCACAGAATACATAGCCTCAGACTAGAGTTCTCTTATACATATTCTATTGGTTTGTTCTAATGTTTTTAATTTTACAAAAGCCATGTATACTTTTTTTTTTTTTTTTTTTTTTTTTTTTTTTTTTTTTTTTTTTTTTTTTTTGTGGTACTAGGGATTGAACTCAGGACCTTGCACTTGCCAGGAAAGCACTTATTCCACTGAGCTATCTCCCCAACTCATGTATACTTTTTTATAAAGACTCAAATAGCTCTAGAAGATTTGACATAAGAGCAGCCCTCCTTCCTTCCTTTCTTCTATCTCCCTCTACCCCAGAAAAGTTTTCTTCCTCAAGTCTTTTGGCCAGTACTTTTTGTACTTTCTTTCAGGTATGTAACTAATGTACTTCAATCACCAGCACTTGACTTTTCACATTTACATTTTACCACCACGGGAGATGAAAGCAACTCCTTTTTCACCTGCTCCATCTCTTCCTGTGGCCCTGTTCAGTGGTCGCTAATCAGTGTTGGAATCCAGCTTTCCATTCCTGGACTTCCCCCTTACTTGTGAGGATGACATCATGCATGGCTTTCTTCTAAAACTGGAAGGGTTTGGGGAGTGGAGATGGGGAATTCCTGCTTCTTTTCCTTCTTAGGACAATGAGTAAGGAGTTAAGAGTGCAAGCTTTGGTTTGGGAGGAAACAGTGTGACTCCTGGTGGGGCCACAGCACACTGGCAAACTGGCTCTTCTCTGCCTCTTTCTCTTCTTCGCCTGTAAAGACCAAGAGGTCACGTAAGCCATTGTTTGTGAGCTTCTTAAGCAAATGATTGACACATGGTGATTAAAATCAGCTCTTGCATGCCACCCCATTGTGCAAGGAAAATGACCTACACTGAGAGGCTACTCTGTCAGCATAGGCCATCGTCTGCACTTTTCCACCACGCTCCTCCACATTTCCCTGCCACATAGGAAATCAGGCAGTTGGGGTGGCACTGCAAATTGCCAAGAATCCTCAGCAAGAAATGTGGGGCCAGGATTCCTAGGAGGAGGGTTTGCTCACCCAGCTTTTGGGCCTCAGGGAAGAGTTGCCCAAGGTTCCAAGAGTACGGCTCAGCACCTTCCTCTTGGACTGAGGATGAGCATCTTAGCTGGCTGGGCCTTCGAGGGCACATAGGGCAGAGGCTCAGCATCTGGGGGCTGAGGGTCCATGCTTCGTTCTACAGCACTGGGGCTTGAGCATGGAGCTCCTTGAGTACTCCTGGGCTAGTGGGGGTCATGAAAAGCTAGACAGAAACCAAGTCTCCCTGGAGGAATCTATCTTTAAGTCTCTATGTATTTCCAGAGAAAGAGCTCTAAGAACCTGAGTTCACAGTTAACATTTCTAAAACAAGAGGGAAGCAAGGCATAATCCGTGAGAGTTGGCAGAAAGGACAGAGTGGAATAAATTCCACAAATACTAAGATTTCAAAGTATCCAACCAAGCACAGAAAAATAAGAATGTGAAGAAAATATAATAAATTTTGTGAAGGGATTAATTGTGTGTGTGTGGCTAAACTATTAAGCTAAGCAAGGAACCAATAAACATAAAATTCAAGTTGTTGGCTCTGTCTGAGGGGAAAGGAAAGGGAACTAGATTGAGAGGCACAAGAAGGCTTCAAAGGTCTTATAAATGTCCCTGCGGCAAACACTCCTGTACCCACCACCCACGCTGGTGTCACAAGTGCTTGCTGTGTTGTTACTCCTTAGGTTTTCAATATAGTTCCCCCTGAATGTTATTTTGTGGTCTGCTGTTTGATAAAACAATAGCGGTGTGGCTCGGGGCTGGCTCTTTCCCGTTGTCTGCCTGAGCAAGCCCTCCTTCTGTCCGGACGTAGAATCCTCATACTGGGAAAGCATTCGCACCATCTTTATTCCCCCTTTTCTAAACTGGATGGAGAATGCCTTCCCCACAAGCTCCCACATAGTTCTGCATGCTTCTATGTAATTCAGAAGTTGCTTTCTCTGTGTGCAACATGCCCTGGCCAGGGGGGATAATAATTCCACCTCCACTGGATTCCTGTAACACTTGCTACAATGGCCTACTCTCTTACTTGTCTGGCCCACTGAGCCTTCAGGCTTCATGGTGAGAGCTGTGTCTTAATCATTACTGTGTCCCCACTGCCTGGCCCTTCCTGAATTACATAGGCAAATGTATTTATTTCTCCTTTACTTCAGTTCCAGACCTGAGATTATACTGGGTTCTCTTATCAGACAGCTGGTGTTTATCTCGTCTCCAATGACAGTAGTCATTACCTGAGATATGGCATCAGGTACGATGCACTCCAGGCGTGGTTTTGAGAATCAGCATGAGGACAAATGGGGACAGAAATGTTTCAGCCAGACATGGAGATGCACAGCCAAAATCCCAGCTCTCAGAAGGCTGAGGCGGGAGGATTCTCAGGAGTCAAAGACAGCCTAGGCTACATTGGGAGTTCAAGGCCAGCCTGAGCTATATCACAAAACCCTGTCTCAAAAAACAGAAAGGAGGGAAAGGGAGATAGCTCAGTGGCCTAAGCGCCTGTCTGGCAAGTGCAAGGACCCGAGTTCAATCCCTGCTACCACATGTTGTGCTGGTCATGCCCAGGACGCACTGTGCTGGCCATGGAAACCAGGCATGGTAGTACACACCTATAATCCCAGTGCTAGGGAGGTTGAAATCAGGAGGATCACTGTAAGTCTGAGCTGCCTAGTGAGACCCTATACCAAATACACAAATAATTTTTTTTAAAAAAATAGGGGGAAAATAAGGAGAGAGAAAGAAACAGTTTCATCTGTTCTTCAAATGGAGCCATCCATCTCCAACCTGTGGTCAGCACTCAGCCCAGGCCTCCTTGCAGCAACTGACCCAACATTTCAGTGGTTCCCTCTGTCTTTCAGTCACCAGCCAGAGGGATCTACCCCAGGCAAACCCTAGTGTCACCTGCCCTCACTGCTGTTCCACCCCTCTGCTTTTGTCTCTCCTTGTCTGACTCTCCTGGTCACACAAAACCACTTCCACATGCTTAAACTCCTCCCCAGGTCTTCCCTTATACTCTTCTCCCACATGGCAGTCTTTCCTCCTAAGGCTCTGTGTTTAGCAGGACCTAGCCTGGAGTCAGCACCTGTGACAAGCTGTGCCTCCTCCCCCTGATTGAATACAGATATTCCTGGGGATCCACCTATTTAATGACTGTTCCAATTCACTGTTCGAACTTGCAACAAGCAACTCAGACTCACTATCCACATCCAGACTTACAATGCCAGTGTCAACGTAGCCTTATAGTGGTTTCTGTAGTACAGCTCTGTACTTTTTTTTTTTAATTTTAGGGAAGGGTCTGCAGGGTGTTCAGAGTCTCACTACTAGATCAGACTCATAGTGATCTGCTTGTTTACAGCCTTACAAGAGCTGAGATTACAGGCATGCGCCACCATGCCCAGTCTCAATTGCCATCTCAGGGCGCCCCAGGGGCGGGGCCAACATGGCCAACCCTTGTATGGAACCCCTGACCCTGTGCCTGCCTGCAGGTGTTTTAATCTTTCAGGCTATTTGACCAGCTCCACAGCCCTGTAATTGTTGCTGATTGTACTGTACAGTAAGTACAGCACTGTGGTTTTATGTTCTGTTCTACATTACAGTACTGCATATAAGAGTTATGCAAATAAAAGCAAAGTCATCAGTTAGCGTTTCCTCTGACCATTTCTTTGTTCTGAATATTCTGGTATACATGCTATACACAATTACTCATTTAGTGACCCATTCATTTAATGACCTGGTTGAAGAAACAGAACTCTGCCATTAAGTGAGGAGTGTCTGCACCCCAGTTCTATGCCTTCTGTTCCTTCTCTGTGAGGCACGAGGAATTCACTGTCATTATTTTTCCTTGTCTCCTTGAAAGACAACTCCTAGAGGGTGGTCCCTGTGTTTGGCAGCGTACAGCAACACAATAGATACCCACAAATGTTGGATAGAGACCTCCAGGATAGAGAACAGGTCCTGTTCTAAGGACTGGATCAAGCAAACTTCAGCATTTGAGGGAGTTAGGCTTGAGAGACTTGGGGCTGAGAGTCAAGGAAGCTATTGCAATTCATCCCTGTCCCTATTCTCAGAAAGACCACAAGCCATTGGACCCAACAGACACAAACTTAGCTGTGGAAAGTAGGATGAGTAATACTTTTGAGTAAGCCATTTAGCAAGAGGCAGAGAGGCAGAGGCAAGGCCTCTGAGCTAGCCAAGAAGTGGTGAGCAGGACTGAGCCTCAGGGCACACTTTCTCCTTAAGCCTCAAAGCTGCTGCCAAAAGAGGAAATCATTGCTGAACCAACCTTGAACCGGATATCCACAAGCACTTATGGAGTTTTTGCGTGCATAGATCAACAGGCTCTGTTATGGGTCAAATTGCATCTCTTCCGAATTTGTCTGGTGAATTCCAGTAGCACAGAAAGTGACACTATCTGGAGCTAACATCTCTACAGAGGCAGTCAAGTTAAAATGAGGTCACAGAGTGGGTGTTATTCCAATATGACTCTTATTCTTACAAAAAGGATGAAATTTAGAGGTAGACACGCATGCAGAGAGAATGACATGTGAAGAAGCAGGCTGGTACTGGGGTGGTGCTCCCCAAGTGAGAGAGTTTCCAGCAAACCTCCAGTAGCCAAGGCAGTGGGGAACAGAACAGATTTTACCCCACAGTCTTCAGCAAGAATCCTGCATCTATCCCTCCTTCCTGGGCTTCCGACATCTAGAACCTTAACAAACTAAATCTCTGTTGTTTAAGTCACCCAATCTGTGGTATTTTGTCACAAGAGCACTAGGAAACTAACATAGTCTCTATAGGACTTAGTCCAATCTTATGGGTTACATGAATAAAAGTTCTCACCTTGTATGCAAGAAACAGTCTCCATAGCGGATGGCCCTTATCTGAAGTATTTCTCCCTGATATACCTAGGCGATTCCCCGATTTCCTAGTCAGAGAACTTTGTGCTCATTTTGGTCACCTCAGGCATGCAGGATGGCTACTAAGCCTCTAGGCATCATGTCTCTTTCCATTCTTATTAAAATAAAGAGAGAGAGAGCCCAGAACTTTCTTTTTTTTTTGTGGGACTGGGGTTCAAACTCATGACCTTGCACTTGCCAGGCAGGCACTTGTGCCACAGAGCTATCTCCCCAGCCCCCCAGAACTTTCTTTTGTTGACTTATCTTTTTCCTTGGTCAAAGAGGTCCTTGTCAGGAACCCCAGTCTCTATTTCATGGGTAGAGTTGTATCTCATAACTAGGCTGAGCTGAGGGAGGCATCTCTGATAGGGTATATGCTGTCCTATACAAAAATAACCTTTCTTTTAAAAAAAAAAAAAATCATTCATTTATTTATTTATTTGTTTGTTTGTTTATTTATTTATTTATTTATTTGACACAGGGCCTCACTACACAGCTCAGACTCATAGTGATCCTCCTGTCTCAGTTCCTTTGTGCTGGTATTACAGGCATGAGCCACCAGGTATGGTTCCAGAGGCTGGCATGGCGCGTAGTACCAGGGATGGAGCCCAGGTCCTTGCTCTTGCCAGGCAGGGGCTTAGATTGCCAAGCTATCTCCTCAGCCCTCTATCTGGATTTTAGGAAAGAAAAAAAAAAAAACCTGTCAATATTTTTGACCTGCTCCAGTGACTTATTGCTGCCTAGAAATCCTTCCTGTAGCTAGTGTAAAACAACAATTATTTTGCTATTGAGTTTATGGGCCAGCACTTGGGGCAGGGCATGGTAGGAATAGTTTGTTTCTGTTCCATTATGCCTTGAGCCTCAGCTAGAAAGATTTCATCAACTGAGATTGACTCAACGGCTGTAGTAGAGTCTATGCAATATATATATATATATATATATATATATATATATATATATATATTCATTTATTCCAAAGGAAAATCAAAATAAGCAGGAGCCACATCACGAGGACACCACAACCTGGTCCCTGTCTCCTTCTTCTGTTCTCTGCTACCAATAAATAAGTTTCCCAGTCCCAAATAATTAGAGAAGCTCCCTCCTGATTCGCTCACTCCAGCTTCTGCTATGATACAGGGGCAGCCCTCCCCCAGAATACACAAAATGTTACAAAGGTACAGTATGTACATGGGGGCAGGAAGCCCACTCAGCAGCTTCTGCCCTCACTGGGCCTCCTGTGCCCCCGTAGTCATAAGGCCTTGGAGAACACTGCCTCATTGTCCTACCCAAAGTGCCTCAGAGGTAGGAGCTCCTGATGAACTGTTTCACTGGTACCTGATCAGCCCACAAGGGATCCAGCTGGCCTGCTCCAGAGTGCAGAGCTGGGGCTGGAGCCAGCACTGCCTTCCATGCAGCAGACCTTGGGCTCCATCCACAGAACAGAAAGATGGAGCACAGCTGAACAGAGGGTGCCCACTAGACCCTGTGCCCCTCACCTGCCCACAGGGGGCCCTGACTGTGCAAAAAGCTGGCAGTTGCTGCCCCCTGTCTTGCCCCAAAATGCCTGAACAGAAGAATGGGGGTCCGCCAGGGAGACCTTGGCAAGGGCAACGGGGCTACCAGGAGCCCATGGCCCTCCAGAAAACTGCTGCTAAGTAACTATGAGCCAAATGGAAGCCCAGAGAGTAAGGCCCACACCTGGCCGGCACGGCAAAGAGTCTCTGCAGTGTTTTTCATTCACCTGTCCAGCACTAGGGCTAGGATGAATGATAGGCAGGGTTTAGCTAGGGCCGTTACCCAGTCTCCATATAGTGTCTCAGGTGCCTCGAGATAGTCAGACTACACTCACAACAGCTCAGGGTACTAAGTACTAGTGTTCCAGCACAAAGGCTACCTTTTTGATCTTTTAAAAGCTAGCCTTAAAAGCCCCTTACCAGCACCTACTGTACTTTACCAGTTGAAGCAATTACAAACCTGCCTAGATCCAAGGGAAGGAGACATAGGTCCCACTTTTTAATAGGAATGCCAAACATTTGTGGTCTAAGTACAGACTGCCACATCACTCTTGGCCTCAGAGTAGTAAAATCACATGGATCTCCAACCAACAGGTTTCCATTTACGATACAACTTTTTGATGGCAGTTATTGGGTGCCCCATTCACTTTGTACCAGGAAGGACCAGAATCATGAGACTGGCCTCCTGCTACCAAATGAGTCAGTAACCACACAACCTCTTCCTGTGGTTTTTATCTTAGAATAACCTAAGATAGGGCCAGGGAGATGGCTCAGAGGCACAAGTGCCTGCCTGGCAAGTGCAAGGTCCTGAGTTCAATCCCTGGTTCCACAACAAAAGAAAAAAAAAAGCAAACACTTCTCCTTAAAAAAAAATAATAATAATAATAATAACCTAAGATAAAGATAGCAATTAAAAGTAATCACAGATCTAATTCAGTCCTGTCTTCCAGATGCAATAAACCAACCAATACCAAATAATTTATAATCATCTGTGTAGTAAAAGAAACATTATTCTCAATCCTTTATTAAGAGAAATGCAGGAGCTGGGGAGATGGCTCCGAGGCACAAATGCCTGCTGGGCAAGTGCAAAGTCGTGAGTTTGAACCCCAGTCCCACAAAAAAAAAAAAAAAAAAAAAAAAAGAGAAGTGCAAAAATCCCCTTGCAACTACTCTTGTTTCCACAGCTGCCCTGCTATAATCCGTTCTTCAGAGCAGTCAGGAAGGTTTTCCAATGTTATAAATTAGGTGATTTTTGCAGTCCAACCCCCAGATTGAAAGGAACCCGTTACTTCCCATTGTGCTTAGAGGATATCCATGATGTTTATCGTATAGAACTACATGACCTTGTGCCTGGATAGTTCTTTGATTCCACCTCCTTTTACTCCATTCCAGCTATGCTGCTTTTCTTACTGTTCTTGATTTTAACAAGGCCGATTCCTGCTCTGGAGCCATTGATTTGTTTCAGCATTTTCTTTAACACTAAGCACCCAGATGGCTGTATGAATAGATACATGTTGTAAATATCACCTTCTCACCTTGTTTTGATTCCTTTATAGCAGATATTTGTATCTACACTGATATTTTCTATTTATTTGCTTATTTGCTTATTTTCTTCACTAATGAGTATAGGCTCTGGAGCAGAAGTTTTATTTATTTTTATATGAATAACTATTGGTGAGCGCTGAACACCTTAGTGGCTTAGAACAACCACTTGATATTATTATTTCCAAGGGAATTAGTCTCTCTTGATTCTTTTGGTGATCTCCAGATTCAACACTCCTGTTGTTGGTGATGTAATACAATATGTGAGGCTCCTTTTCAAATACTGGCACTGCCATGAGCATGATCTTTCCTTTTACTAACACTCAGAATTAAAATTTTGATAAATTCCTTTTATATTCTAGTCCCAGAAGTAGTTTCCACTGCAAAAGTTACTGAGGATGTTCCAGTGCTTCTTAGTAGTATCTGTGGCTTCTCTAGGGATCCTATAAGATGGATTTAATTTAAATATGCATTATGTATTTAAATTAAGAGACAGTCTGTCAATCAGGTTTGATTACTTTTTTTTTTAGACAACTTACAGGGCATGTTGTTTTTCCTTTAAAACCAAAGCCTCTATGTAAATAAATCCTGGCCAAAATATCAGTCACATTTGTCTCTCCAAATTGCAGCCAGTTATAATGACAAGGGATAAATCCAAAGTCACTGTCAAACCTGTTAAAATTTGTCCATCTCTAAACCATCTTTATTTTTTATTAATTTTAATGAAAGTAAATAGCAGTGAGACAATTTCAGCACAAGTTAGTAGGACAGTTACAAGAATTAATACATTGCATATTGTTGTCTTCACATTATTTGTTCAGAGTACAAGATGCAGGCTTCATATCTGGTATAAACACTATTAGTACAAATCTTTCTTCTCATTGAACTAAGAATAAGTAGTTGTGTGTATAGTCCAATAGTCCATAAAAGTAGTGGTTATGAGCACAACCAGCAATGTCAGAACCTGTTAACCTGAGCCTTTCAGCATATTAATATGGTTTTACTTTTTATATCTCATGATTAGACTTTTTCTGCTGGATGGTTAAGGAAAGCAAGAACTATATAACAAAAAAAAATGTAACCTTTGTATCAGACAAGGTCATTCAAATCCCCTCAGAATTTACCCTGAAACCTACAACTGTTTGAAGATCTTTTGACAGTGTCAGCTCTCTGGAGTGATGATGGCCATTGCTTGACCAATTTGCTGTCTGTGAAAGCCTGCGAGAATGTTTTATCTCTAGGTGACTCTCCTTAGGCACACTGAACGTTGTTGATCCCTTTCCTCTGTAGCCCCATATGCTCCTTGAACAGAAAATTTGGGACACCACTGAGTTGTAGGATATTATAGTACAGGTTCTCTTATGCCCTGAGTCCTTATTGACCTTGAAGGGCTAGGGCCAAAATATTGACTATCCCATAGCCCTTTTTTTTCTCTAATTTTTCTTCCATAAACTTAAGTTAAGCCATCTTTAAGGAAAATCATTTTTGAGGTTCACACCATCCTCGTGGTCTTCTGGTAGAGCAACCATGCCATCTGGATTCATGTTTTCACCAACAACATTCTGGCAGTTTTTTTAATTAGCAAGGATGCACTTGATATGTTCAGCAGATCCTGCTATGCAAGGTGTTACTCTTTCTGGGCCCTCTTCTTCAAGTTTTGCCTCGACATAATTTTTAATGAAACAATGGCACCTTGGCTCACAAACTTAATTTGTTCTAATATTTTAGAAAAGATGGCCACATCTGTGTTCATGTTAGAAAGACAGCAGTTATGTTTGTCAGCCAATTCAAGGTTTGGAAACAAAAACAAAGTTTGGCCAATCATTCTGCTTTTGAGCCAAATTGCAAGCAAAAGTGTTAATGAACTGAGGTACCCTTGCACTTACTGTAAATAGCCTGTAACCTTAAGGCCAATCTAAATAATAAGTTGGAATATGGAGAAGCCAAGGACCAGGGCATACATTTTTTTCTAGCAGTATTTATCCTCCTTGGACTTATGGCCCCGTAGGCTGTCTTTAAGTCTTTTTTTTTTTTTTTTTTTTTTTTTGAGACAGGGTCTCACTATGCAGTTGTGGCTGGCCTTGAGCTCACTTTTGTAGCCCAGGCTGGTCTCGAACTCACACCGATCCTCCTGCCTCAGCCTCCCGAGTGCTGGGATTACAGGCATGAGCCACCACGCCCGGCTGTCTTTAAGTCTTTAACCATGCATCCCAGGAGGTTTGGGGCGTGTGACTCCAATAGTCCCTTACCTCTACATATCTATCTCACGTGTACCTCTGGCCAATACCTCCACACTCATGGTCCTGTATGTTCATTTGAAGAGTTTTCATTGTCTCATGAGGTTGCAGTCAGATAGTGGCCACTGTCATCTGAAGGCTTCATTGGGCTGGATCTCCTTGCTGACTCCCTCACAAGACTAGTATTGGCTGTTGGTGGGGAGCTCATCAGGGACCTCCCCGCAAAGACTTGAGGTAACAGAAGAGGAAAAATATGGAAGCAGAAATGCCAAGCTTTCATCTTGCGCTTAGTTGCTCATAGGGCATCTTCAGGTCCAACTTTTAAGTCCCTGGCTGCCTCAGAAGAAAAGACAAAATATGCTTTTAGGGAGCGATAGGTTGGGGTCCCAGGAGTTTGTCCTCTGTCCCTATGGTGACTTAGGTTTGGGTCCTAGCAGTTTGTCCTCTGTCCCTGTGGTGACTTTTAACTATTTCACTAGCTGGTGGCTGTTTCGCAAGTTTACAGGACTATGCTACCAGATCTTTTTTTTTTTTTTTTTTCCCAAGAGAAGCTAAAGGTTTTTTGTTTTTGTTTTTATGTGAAAATCTCCACTTTAAATATTGGCCACTAACTTAAATTTCTAAAATGTGCTGTGTAGGCCAGTAATTTATGTGCTCCAGCTGGATTGGTAACCTCTGGTGTCTGCTTTTCCTTTTAATACACGTAAAAGTCCTACAAGATGTTCCTCAGTTTGTGAAGGAAAATACAGGGCCTAAAAGGCAAGACTTCTCTCAGCCACAAGCAGGAAGTGGCTAACTTCTGATTAGGACCCGGATTCTTTGAGTTCTAAAGTCTCTGCCCTTTTTATTTATGCAGAAGAGAAAATACACACTTGTGTCTAGCACTGAATCTGGAACCACAAAAGCTAAACATCTGATGCCTCTGACTTATGAAACTTTGTTCTCCATCTTTCCACCCCACCTCACCCCACTTCTGAGCTTCGCACCAATCTATATTCCAGTATGAGAAAGCACTCAGCCGGGGAGCACATGAGGTGTTGGGAAGGGTGAGTCCGAGCAGTTTCTTGGCCAAAGAAGCTCAATAAATCCTCAAAGAAACCTGGGGCCACAGTGCCTAAGGTTGGACGTCCTAGAGCCAGCTGGTCCACAGACCAAAACCAGCCGTTCACCAAGGTGTCCTCTGTGTGCCCTGGATTTCAGGAGCCTGCCCAAGGCTATGTCCCCACCTGGCTCTTGTCCTCAATGCTGTTGACTGTTCTCTGAGCTCAGAGTAAACAGTCCTGGCCCGCCCAACAACGGCATGCTCCCAGTCCCAAGGCTGGGCACAGGAAGTTGAGAGAGATATTCTTAGCCTTTTTTACTAACATCTACCATGGGAACAAGGACTATATATATCACATCACCAAGCTCTACTCAGCTGTCATTCTAGTTTTCACTGTCTCAAACCCCTCTAGCCTCTGGGAGCAAAGACCTCCCAAGGCCTATGGAACCTCAGGTCATTTGAGCATAAAGAATATTTAGAGGTATTTCTTGTATGATACCCTTGGTAATTGTTTTGGCATTTACCATTCTGGATTCCAAAACTTTATGTGTCTCGTCACTTCTCAATATCTGCAAGGGATGGGCTTCAGGATCCATGTAGAAATGGAAATCCACACACATTATATGTAAACTACACACACATTCCCTGTATTAGTGATGGCCAACCTTTTAGTGATAAATGCCCAGACTACAACCTCAAACCCACTTATTTATTGAAAGTGCCAGAACTGCAATTAAACCTGAACACTGAGGATTTAGTTGTTGTGATATTTTCTGTGTCAGTGCCGAAAGAAATGACGAGAAGACCTGATGAAGGTAGCTCAGAGGACTCACTGAGACTTATCTCTCTCAGAATGAGCCCTAACCCACAGAAGGATATTATTTTTATTGAGTACTCAAGGACAGGCTAAGGAATTTGCATAACTGCTTTGGGGAATACAGACTAGAGATTGCTACCTCTTTTATCATTTACCTAACATTAGGTTAGTACAAATGCTAATTGAAAACATTCCAAGCATGGGAGGACACAACCAGTAATATCCCAAGCAGGGGAGGAGACAGCAATCAAGGAGCCATTGGAATTAGAATACCCTTGAATCGAAGTTTCTGGAATCCCCAAGTAACCCATTACAGCTGTCCCTGTGCTTTGTTTATTATTCTCCACTTCTTAAGATGCTAGATCCTTATCTCTACATTTAGTTTAGAAAGAAAAAAAAATTCATATATTAACATCTTTTATCTTAAAAGAAAACCAAATAACACGCGCCATGGATTCATCACCATTATCCTAAACTCTTGTGCTTATATGACTTGAATAGTTATAATAATGAGCCACAATGCAATGTAAATAGCTGTGTACTGTGCTATTTAGGGAATCATAATAAAAAACAAAAGCCTACACATGTTCAATGCAGATACAATTTTGCCCCACATATTTTCTATTTACTTGAATTGAAGAAAGTGGAACCTGGGCCAGGGAGATAGCTCAGTGGCATAATTGTCTGCCTGGCAAGTGCAAGGTCCAGAGTTTGATCCCCAAAAGTAGAACCTGTGGATCCAGAGGCCAATTATACTTATCAGTCTGCTTAGTAATGGTAGACACTCAAATTTATTTACTGGGTATTCCCAACATTTGTGTGATGGCATAGTGTGTTTTATTTCGGCATCCTGTATCAATTGTGTGAATCCACCTATCATATTGGTTTCATGACAGGAGCTTTACATTCATGTCCTCGCTGAAGTCTTATTTGATCATCATTTTTATAGATGAGAAAATGTTTATTCAGAACAGGGAAGTGATCATTCTAAACCCTCTATGGAAATTGATGGAGGGGAGAGTCAAATCAAATGCCTGAACAGAGCTGGAAGGCTCAGTTTGCTCACCTCTGTACCACATGTCTTTCCCTTTACCTGTAACAAGGCAGGCCCCCCTGCAAATATTTACAGTGGGATGGAAAAGCACAAGGAACTGGAGGGAGGAATCTGGGTTGAAAGTCTTGTCTGGTCAGCTTTTCCCGGGACCTCAGGGTGAAGCTCTCACACATCTGAACGGCCAGGATGCTTGTCATGACAGTTGATGCTAATAATGCTTAGCTCTAGGCTGCTAAGAGGATTCCTTGAGACAAGAAGCGCAGTCCCTGACGCTCACTCAGCCCTGATAAGAGTATGGCGCGAAGAGACAGACACAAGCACATACCCAGATGACAGCTGGTTTGTCTTCACGGACCTTGGTCCAAATGGCTCATTTATTAATTTCACCATGCCCCCCCCCCGGATATTTTGTAGCCTCTGCTATGCTCTGATCCCCACTCCAGCCTCCACCACTAAGCCCTAAACCGACCTGCACTCTGATCTGACCACCACCAACTCCAACCGCTTAATCCCCGCGGTCTATTCCTCCTTGTGACCCCCTGCCTTTTCCTCCTTACTCCTGACCTGGGGCATTCCAGGGAGCTCCGAAGAATCTGGAAGCCGCTCCAGATCCTGGTGGCTAGGACCTCCCTACCCTGCCCCGCCCTTGGGCCCCAGGACAGAGGAAAAGAGCAAGCAGTAAGATAAGGGTCGGGCTGCAGCTGGTCGAGCTGCTCCAGGCCTGGAAGCTGTTTGGGTTCCTGGTTCCCACCGGGGCCAAGAGTGACACCTGATCCCAGGGGATTGTGAAATGGCATGAGGTGGCAGCTCTGAGCTCGCCCTCTACCCCCCTTCTGCACCCCGGCACTTGGCCCCGCCCCTACCCCACCCCTACCCGGAGAGTGAGGTTAAATCCCCCCTTCCTACTGAGCTTACACCTGCTCCCCACCCCTCGCAGCACCATGCCTGCCGGCCGTCTCTGCTCGCTGGCCGCCGCCCTCCTCCTTGGGCTGCTGCTGCCCGGCCTCCTCCAGGCCACAGGTGAGTGGGGCACGGAGAGGCCAGGCACGCAGAAGAGCAAAGCCACCAGCGCAGAGCAGAGCCAGGCAGAGGTGTAGCCTTTGTAGGGGCTGGGGAAGGGGGATTCCTGGGACACAAGTGGGGGGGGGGGATCCAGGGGAATTAAAATTAAGAGGTCCCTGAGGCACAAATACAGTTAGCCTGGAAGTTTAGGATGTGAGGTCCATGTACTGGGGACCTCAGGTGCATGGGGGACCGCCAAGGGCTGACATTTGCAGGGGCTTTTGTGCTGGAAGTGAACACGGGCTGGAATGGAGCCTGGAGTTCTGCCTAGACTTCGAAGTCATTGCTGGGCTGTTCAGGGTTCCCTAAAGACTGAGATTTGAGGGCTCTGAGGCCCAGCGTTGGGACACTTCTGTACTCTGATGTGCTTGACATTCTGAACCTGGAGGTGGGGCCCTTTGGGCTCTTTAAGGGGTCCTCTAGGGCCAAAGAGTGAAATACCTTGGCGTTGAGTTGTGGGCCCTTGGCGCAGGAGGTGGGCATCCTTTGCCTACTCCCTGAGGCCTCGCCCCTCCTGCCCCTAGCCGCAGAAGCAGAGAAGCCAGGCGTGTGCCCCCAGCTCCCGCGGGACCTGAACTGCACGCAGGCCGAGGAGTGCCAGCACGACGGCGACTGCGAGGAGAACCTCAAGTGCTGCCGGAGCGACTGTGGCCGCGTCTGCTGGCTGCCCAATGGTAACCTCGCGGCCACCCGGTGGGAGCGGGGCAGGGCCCAGGACGGCTCCGAGAGGAGGGAGCGCGGGTTCCGGGAGGAAGGGCGACCCAAACCCGGGACCCCGCGGAGGTCGAGGTGGAGGAAACCAGATCCGCCCGTGCCCTCCCTCGCGTGGCCCCGGGAGAGACAAAGGCGGCACTGAGGCGCAGCCGAGGGCCAGGGCGGTCTCCTAACCCCTGGCTGGACTTGAATCTCTGGTGCGTGACAGACTTCCGGGCACGCACAGCGGAACGTTGTTCCGGACAGTGTGGGAACCAGGGGCCGGCTGAGAGACTGCCTAGCCGACCCCCCTGATTCCTGCTTGGTCAGAAAAGAACTCGAGATAAGGACGGGACCCTTAGCTCCTATCTGTGGAAGAGAGTGACAGAGGAACCTCTTCTCGCCCAAGCTTTCTTTGTAATCCTGTGGCTGGAGGGGCTCAGTATTTGCCTTGCCATCGGCTGGCTGAGTCGTTTGAAGAAAATCAGGACCTGCCCCGGGCACCTTCTCCCAACTTCCTTGTGTTTAAAACATTATCTTTCTGGAGACCCAATGAGGGGAGAGCTGAGGAGCTTGCTAGGGCTCAAGCCTCTCCACGCCCAGGGGATTCTGAGCAGGGCAAGAAGCGCCTCAGTGGGAAATCAAGGCTTCCCAGAGGGAAAACCTGGAGATAAGAGGCAGAAATGGGACCGAGGAAGGACGCAGGTGTGAAGTTGTTGGTCTTCATCGGAAGACATCCCCTGGGATGTTCACCCTGGTTGTATTGTCTTGCCCTAGGCTGGCTGCAGAGGCTGGGGCGCTAAGTGGTTATGAGTCTCATACGCTAAGGGGAGTGGTAGGAGGTGCTCAGGAGGACTTGCTTGTCAAGGGCAGCACCTGGGCATGGAGGTCCCTCATGTGTAGCTGGGAGAGAGCCAGAAGGAGAGATGGAGGCGGGGAGAGAAATCAGGAAACTGACAGGCCACGGACCTAGAAGGGCACAGGGAAGCTAGATGTAGGTGGATGAACAGACTGAGCCAAAAGAAAAAGAGGGAAGAGAAACAGGCCAGAGGGCTTCTGGAGCCAGAGAAGGACCCTGGAGGCTTGTGTCTCGGCTCTGACCTACCCGAGGTGTGTGGTGCTGAATAAACTGCTTTGCTTCTCTTGCTCCTGTGCAGAGTGAGTGAGAATGAGAACCCCAAGCTATGGCGATCTCATGAGGCCTAAAAGAAGCGGCAGGTGGTAGACAACGTGCCATTAGGGAGTAGACACCGTTACAGCGGCTTGCTTAGTCAGTACTGCGCTGTTCCCTGTGGATATTTTCTTTTTGTCCTAGCATTGCTGGGTCTTGGTCTTGTCCTTTTCAAGGGAATGAGTTTCTTTGGATTAGGAAGCAGGGAGTCCATCAACCACTTTCATGGTCTTCCAGAACAGATTACCTAGTCCTTGTGCCTGTGTTTTACATTTGACCAGGCCCCACTCTCCACTCCTTGAGTGAGGAATCAACTGAAGTTGGCAACCCTGCTGTGTGTGTGCACACCTGTGTGTGTGTGTGTGTGTGTGTGTGTGTGTGTGTGTGTGTGCAGAAGCCAGGGCTCAGGTCTTGTTGAAACAATACCTCCTGATAAGCAGGTCATGTTGGGATACCCCTGCCCCTTCCTATGCTTCATTTTCCTCATCTTTGATATAAATCAAGTTAGAAACCTCGCCTATGATGAAGTTATTTTATTTGAGGATCGCAGGGGATCACCAGTTTCCACAGCTCAACACGGGCAGCTCTGGGTGTAGCAGGTAGATGGAAGGATGCATGTGGGTCTCAGAAGGTCTCAGTGCAGAACAACTATGCCTGGGAGTGAATCTGTGGAAGGGAATAGAGAGAATGTGGAGCGCGTAGCCTTCATGTGCGCGCCACACTTAGTAGTTGTGTGAAGCATAGTGGCCGTGACGAACGCGGAGTCTGGGGCCAGACTTGCTGTGGGTCAGTCTTGCCTCAGTCTGAGGAAATTTTAATGTATCCTTCCCTCTTTTTATAGTTATTATGAAAGTTAGATGTACTAATATATGCCAAGTGCTTGGAAAAGTGTCTGGCATATAGCAAGAACTAATTAAACGTCAGCCACTATAAGTAATCATTATTATTACAAAGTAGCTTAATCTTTGGGGAAGAGACAGTACTATTTATTTCCATTACTTCCATAATGAGCCAATGATTCTCCTCATGGATATCACTCATTTCATGTGACACCTAAAGATCTGGTGCTCTGGGAGATTTCTGGTGTTAGGCTACAAGGTTAAAAATGGTAGAACTTGAACTCCAACTGAACTATGATTCCAGAGCTGTCTTGGAACAGGGGAGGAAGGATTTGTAGGTAATACTTCAGGAACAGATGGGAACAGCTCAGGTACCTGAGACCAACTCAAGCAACAGGAGCCGCGCTGTTTGCCAACCAGGCTGAGGAGCAGCCGGGGATCATGCTTTGATCGTCTCCCTCCAGCTCAGTCTACATTTTCTTACTGCTTCTATCCAGAAAAGCAAGGTATTTGCCCCAGTGTGGACTTACTCCAGCTTGGCATCTGTGAGGATCAGTGCCAGCAGGACAGCCAGTGTAATGGCCTGAAGAAATGTTGCCGCAATGGCTGTGGAAAGGTATCCTGTATCACACCCAACTTCTCAGGTAGGTGGAGGACAGACCCAGAGGGTGATGGGACCCGCAGCAGGTTGCAAAGAGAGTCCTGGGCAGACATTTTGGTTCTTATGTGTTGGTCCACTTATTTATTTTCTTTCTCTCAATAGCTATTTATCTATCATGGCTGTAGATACTGGCAGTGCTCATTGAATGAACAGTCCAGACAAAACTGTCTCTCTGATGGGATTTATAGTCTAATGGATGATGAGCCCTATAGGCAAGCAGATCTTGTAGTATGTTACAGGGATGCCATCAGGAAAAGAAAATATAAGAGAAGAAAGGAGTACCCAAGCAGGGAAGACAGGGAATATTGTTGCAATTTTATTGCAAAGTGTGTTAGTTGTTGTCCCTATACCTGAGCAAATCAACTTAAAGGAAGAAAGATATATTTTGACTTACGAATTTTTTTTTTTTTGGGGGGGGACCAGGGTTCAAACTCACGACCTTGCACTTGCCCAGCAGGCACTTGTGCCTCGGAGCTATCTCCCCAGCCCCTGACTTACGAATTTAAAAGGTTTCCAGTCCATGGTTAGATAATGCTCTTACCTTTGGATATCTGGAAAGGCATAAACCTCATGGTGGAAGGGCACGGTGGAGGAAGACTTCTTACCCAGTTGGCAGGCAGGAAGTAGAGAGAAAGTCAGAGGGGAGAGGACAGGGCTGGGAACCGCAAGTACCCTGCAGATACTGCCCCATCGACCTACTTTCTCCTGCTGGGTCCCATCTCCTAGTAGTCCATTCGGATAGGAGCTCACCAGCAGGTTGATGCATCAGTGAATTCAGCAACCTAGTGATCTAGTCGCATTGTTAGACCCCACCTCTGAACACTGCTGCATTAGGTATCAAGCCCTCAATATATTTAGAAAGATACTTCAGATATAAACCATAAAGGAGACAGTAAGTGAAGGCCCTGCCGAGAAGGTCTGTCATTAACAATGAGAGAATGAGCTACGGGGCTGTCCAAGAAGAGTGTCACAGGCAGAAGAACAGCACGTGTGGAGACAGGAGCATCCCTGGGTATTTCAGGAAGGCTGTCAACAAGTGAGCAGTGGAGAGTAACAGAGAGAGCACGGTTTAGCCCAACGTGGGGCAGCTCACGTGAAGGACTTGTTCAGAACCACACTTTCAAAGTCTCCTCTGGCTGCTTTGCAGGTAGACTGTAGAAGATCTGGGGCACAGGCAGCAGTCCTGTGAAAGATGGTTGGACCAGGACAGAGTCAGAGGCAGGGCAATGGCTGGGTACAAAGCAGGTGAGGCACTGGTTGTGAGAAGCAGAGCTGCTTGAGAAAGAGGTAGTTTTTCCCCTTTGTTTAATGCATTTCAGTAAGTCAAGAGCTAGAGAGAGGGAGCTGTGTCCCAGCAATGTCCTGGGGAAGGCAACAGCGGCTAGAGCAGATGAAAGCATCAGAGGCAGGAGGCAGGAAGCTCCTGCATGGCCAGTGGGACGCTGGAAAAGAGTCAATCTTTATTTTCACCAAAAAGGCGTAGCTTTTTGGTGCAAATGTACAAGAGACCTGTTAACTTCCATGTGATTCATGTGTGTTTTATGCATGTTAAGCGTTATGAGTGTGGTACACTGGCACGGGGAAGTTAGCTTGGACCTAAAGGGCTTGTTTTCTTGTCTAATTTGATGGATGTTGTTGATGGTATTCTTGTGTTTTCCGTCCTGTAGCTCCACCACCACTGAACTGAGGAGCAGCAAAAGGAAATTTCTGCCTGGCCTCGCACCTGGCTCCATCACAGCTGCCCTCCTTTCTTTCTGGATCCTGCACTCTATCCTGAACTAACCACAGATTTTCCCTTTCCCAACCAATAAAGGACAGTTTTCAGCACTGGTGGAGCCATAGCCTCTTCTTATATCTCTGTCCCTGTTTCTCAGACCTAGGTTGAGATAAGTAAGCAAATGGGGGTGGTAAGCAGGTCATTCAAGTTGAAGTCCAGGCAACCATTCACTCTGAAGGAATGAAATTCATTCAGGGTTTGGCTCCTCTATGTTAGCACTTTCCAGGGGAATCCTTGCACCAATCTTATGATGTTGGTCACCACGTTGCTATGGATGAGAAAATAGGTCACCAGAGAGGTGATGGGGAGCCTCTAATGTCATTAGATTCACTGCTGGGCATTCTGGCAATAGCAGCAGCACATACTATGTGTCAGATAGAGTGCTACGAAATGTCCTCTATATCCTGGATATTCAAAACCCTCACAGTACTTAATAACATACCCAGGTTATTGACTAGAACTCTTAAGTGATTACTTTCCTGTAGCCACACAGAAAAAGGTGACATCTTGGGATGGTTCTGCCTCTTCTTTTTAATTTCTTTGTTAGGCTTTATCTCATAGATTGGATTCTCATGTGAAATATCATGAGGAGCTTTTCTACATGTCACTCTCATGCCCTGGTGAACATTACTCAGAGTGAGAGCTTAAGAAGGAAGGAGAGAATGTGGTGATGTTTGGGGTGGCCAGAAATGAGGCAGAGAGTCTCTCCTTTGTGAACTTCCTCAGGAGGCTCACGTGACTTTGACTCTCCTAATTAGACAAAAAAGACAGAGGCCAGGGCATGTACTTAGGATCCTGTCTCAGACTTTTTCCTAGAGAAGATCTGGAGAGATTGCTTTCCAGTTTTCTCCAGTGTGCTACTACTCTCACACTGGTGCTGCCGGGTCCCTCTTTGAGTCAAGAGGGAGAGATGGCAAGATATAGTGTATAGTGCTCTTGGCGCATAACTTAGTGCTTTAAAACTACTTTAATAGAACCCATAACTTGAAAGCAGTTTCCTGGGGAAATTCTGACATCCGCGAAAGAGTGGCAATAGCAGTCAAGGATTTGGGTAGTGAACCAACATAAGCTCAGTGACCAGCTTGGCCACATTGCAGGTATTTGGCTTTGAAAACACTGGTATTTTTTAATTTTCTTTCAAAAATTGCTTGTTTATTTTATTTATTTGGCATGAGGTCTCACTATACAGCTCAAACTCATAGTCATCATCCAGTCTCAGCATTGTGGATGCTAGGATTACAGGTGTCCACCACCGTGCCCAGTTTCAGTGGCTGGCACAGCGTGCCTGGGATTCTGGGGCCAACACAGCACGTGGTACCAGAAAATGAACCTAGGTCCTTGCACTCACCAGGCAGACGTTTAGACTGCCAAGCTATCTCCCCAGTCCTGCTGAGTTTTTGCTACTTGCTTTCTCACATTCTAATTCTTCCTGAATATAAATGTGCCCACAAATCACCCAGGAATCTCATTACAGGGAACATTATGACTCAATAGTTTTAGAGTTAGGCCTGAGATTGTGTATTTCAAACAAGTTCCCAGATGACCAAGGGGTCACTGGTCTGGGAACACACTTTGAGTAGCAGTGCTCAAATCTCATTTTCAGAATCACAGTGAGATTTCTACATATTACTTAGAAAGAAACTAGTGCAGTGCCTGGCACAAGGAGTAGTCATGGTTCTTCCTTGCACAATAGAAAGCTACTAACTGGGGCTTGAGGAGAGGACCCTGAATAAGAAGAGAAAATGAAAGAAGTTTCCAAATGAATGCTACACCTTCAATTCTCCCCTCCATTTCTTTTTTTTTTTTTTTTTTTTTTTTTTTTTTTTTTTTTTTTTTGAGACAGGGTCTCACTGTGCAGTTCAGGCTGGCTTTGGGCTCACTTTTGTAGCTCAGGCTGGTCTCGAACTCACAACGATCCTCCTGCCTCAGCCTCCCAAGTGCTGGGATTACAGGCGTGAGCCACCACGCCCGGCTTCCCCTCCATTTCTGAGCTCAAAGAAAGTATGGAAAAATTATGAGGAGGGCATTGTAATGTAGTATAAATGGCATGCTGGGGGAATCAAGAGTGACCCTGTTTTGTTCCCACTCTGATTTAAAAGAAGCCACTGACCATTCTTTGGCCTCATTTACCTCTCTTGAGATAAACAAAGGTGACAGATACCTAAACTTTTTTTTCTTTCCCTCCTAATAGTAGTAATTTGTGTGACTGGGGCAAAGCAATGGTCTCCACGACAAGGGCTCTTCAGTACACTCTCACACATCGGAAAGAGGCGTTATAACATAACAGATAAGGGGTTTCTTAAAAGCCCACTAGTTTTTACTCAAATTGTCTTAAAATCTTTAGTTTCTCCCTCTAATCCCCTTTCTTTCCAAGTTTCTGCTGTAACTTTATCTCCTATGATATCAGGCTACAGAAATCTATTCCATGCCAATGTAGGCCCCTCTTTCCAAGATTGTTTTTTTAGTGGCATGTATTAATAATACAACATAATGACATTCATTCTGATGCATTCATATATACATATAACACATTTTCATCCCAGTTACTACTCTCCCCTTTCCTTCCTCTCACCTGGATTCCCCTTTCTCTCTAAGAATTTGCCAATATAGATACTCTAATACCGTGTACTATCTCACTCTTTTGAAACCTCTATCTTCAAATGGGCAAAAACAGGAATAATTCATACTAAGGTGTGAATGGCCTTTTTAAATTTTCCCAGTATATTTATACATATGTATGTATTTTACAGACTCTTGAGATTTTAAACATGATGACATTATTTGTAGAATTTTGGGGCACAAAGATGAAGTGATTTTAGAATAAAACAGAGAGAATAAATTTGAAAATGAAAGGGGCCTGGGAGATAGCTCTGTGGCACAAGTGCCTGTCTAGGTAAGAGCAAGGTCGTGAGTTTGAACCCCGGTCCCGCCAAAAAAAAATTGAAAATGAAGGAATGCATCTGTTATTCACATACCACACACACACACACACACACACACACACACACACACACACCCCACTTTCAATGGCCCTTGAGCAATCCATGAAAGGCTGTATTTTTGCAAGGACATCAGGTAACATAACAGATTTACTTACATATTTTTGCAAAAACAAAACAAAAAAATAGAAAAGCAAACTTGTTGCCACTTTTGAAGTCTCCACAGGAAATAACCTATGTTTATGAATATTTAAGTCATAAAACCATTTTGGAAGCAGACCTAACAAGGGATCTGTTCTGCAGGAAGACTGGGTATATTTAGGTTAAGGATTTTGGTAGATTCTGAAAGAGAACGTAGTTAATAGCAGACAAATCCATTCCTTCTTCATATGTTAGCTGTGTTTGCTGAGGGTTTCTTAAAAAAAGAGAAAAGAACAAAAAGAAAAATGACAATAAAACAATTTTTCAAAGTAGGTCAGTAGAATAGTTGTAATAATCAATATATTACATTTTGTATTCATAGTAGCTATGCAGCGCACAAGATATATGCCCGATATCTTGTCTATACAACATTAGCACAAAACTTTCTTTTCAATGAACTAAGAGAAACTAGCTGTATAACTATCCTTGTTAGTTTTATTAATTTTAATAAGAGAGAAATAATAATGAGAAAGTTTCAAAGCAGATTAGTAGGACAGTTACAATTATTAATACATTGCATATTGTTATTTTCATAGCAGTTGTTCAGAGTTCAAGATGCAGACTTACTATCTTACATAAACATTATTAGTACAAATCTTTCTTCTCATTGAACTGAGAAAGTAGCTGTATAGATAGTCCAACAGTCCATAATAGTACTGGGTTATCAGCAGAACTGGCAATGTCAGAAGCTGTTGAGTTGAGTCTTTTACAGCTCAGCATATTAATATGGCTTTACTTTTTATACCTTATGGTTAGACTTTTCTGCTGGATGATTAAGACTGAGATAAAGCAAGACCTATATAACAAAAAATGTAACTTCTATATCTGACAAAGTCAGTCAAATCCCCTCAGGATTTACCCTGAAACCATGTACAGAGTTTTGTAGATCTTTTGTCCATGTCAGCCATCTGGATGAGTCACAGCCATTGCTTGACCAGTTTGCTTTCTGTGAAAGCCTGAGAATGTTTTGTCTCTAGGTGACTCTCCTTAAGCACACTATATCAATAATCACTTTCCTCTGTGTCCCCATAATCTCCTTGAATCTCAGTGCCCACCGGGTTGGCCACCCAGCCATGGTCAATGCAATCCTCATTTTCAACAGCCCTGAGAAGCCGAAGCTCTCCAAGTTCTACCAGCCCTGCAGTGAAGATACACAACAGAAAATCATCAGAGAGATTTCCCATTTGGTATCTAAGAGTGATGAAAATGTTTGTAACTTCCTAGAAGGAGGATTATTAATTGGAGGATCTGACAACAAACTGATGAATAGACACTATATTTTGTCTTCTGTTTGGATTCTTCAGAAAGTGAACTTGGCATTTTAGAACTAATTCAAGTATTTGTGGAAATATTGGACAGATGTTTTGAAAATGTCTGCGAACTGGATTTAATTTCCCATGTAGACAAGGTTCACAATATTCTTGCAGAAATGGTGATGAGGGAATGGTATCAGAGATGAATATGAGTGAAACTGTTACACAAACTGATGCACAAAATAAACTGGAGAAATCTGAGACTGGCTTAGGAGGAGCTCCAGACCATGCTACATCAGCTGTGAAGAATATGAATGTTCCTGAGATCCTGAGAAATATTAACATTGCTGAAATCAGTATAAAATTGCCAAACCTGCCCTCTTTTAAATAAAATATTAAAAAGGCCACTCCAAGGTAATATCCAGGGGGAGACGGTGTGGTGGCATGCACCTGTAATTCCACTGCTTGGGAAGTTGAAAACAGGAGAATCACTACAAGTCAAGTCTACATAGTGAGACCCTATATACCCAATCCTAAATTCATAAAAAAAAAATTTTTAATCCAGGGGGATAAGTCATCTAAGTTTACCATACAGTTATTTACCAAAAATAGAGGAGAAGAGCCTTAACTTTTGCTCTTGGATTTAAGTCAGGGTGCTGTATAAAAATTGTGTAAAATCAGTATGAAAGTTCTATGTCACTTTTTTTGCTCAGTGATTTTAAAGATGTTGGATAGTGTCAGTGTAATTTTTTTGGTTGTTGTTCTCTAAACTGCATTCCTATGCCCACCTAAGGCATGCCTCTATGTACTATCATATTTCAAAAGTGAGATATTTCTTTAATTATGTACAACTCAAAATGTTGGTGTTTTGTATGAATCACAAGTGCAACATTCCTTAATTCTCTCTGCTACTTGTCAGAAATTGTTAAAGAGCTAAGTATGTATTGCATGAAAACGTGATGACTTTTTCCTCTTTAAATACACTCCAAGGTAACTGGATTTCTAAAGCAACTTTGTTTGCCTGATATCTACCTTAGCAGTAAATTTTTAAAAGATCCTTTGACTCAAAGTAAATAAAGGTATATTTTATCACTGTTAAAAAAAAGGAAAAAAGACCACAAATACAAGAACACTTGCCCAGACAGGGCAAGCAATTAAACAGAGGAGAAAGACGCTGACAAACAGCAGGAAAGCAACATAAAAGAGGAAAACCATTACATATCATTTTAACCATCAATGTAAATGGTCTCAACTCACTAATCAAAAGAAACAGACTGGCCACATGGAGCAAGAAGCAAGATCCAACAATATGCTGTGTTCAAGAAAAACGTTTCAATCCCTGGTTCTGAAAAAAAAAAAAAAAAAGAAGAAGAAGAAGAAAAAAGAAAAACATTTAACCAAAAAAGAAATTCATAGACTAAAAATCAAAGGATGAAAAACAATTCTCCATGCTACAGGAACCCAGAAAAAAAAAAATCAGGGGTAGTTATTCTATTTTCAAACAATGCAAACTGTATGTTGGGGTTGTGGATGGCCAGGAGACAGTGGTGATGTGCTCTGGACTCCTTTCCAACAAATCTGGCTTTATCTATCTCTAGAAAGGGTGAGATTTTTGCCCTGTTGGAAATGGCCTAATATAGTGAAGTCCCATGCTTACTTTGAATCTGTTTTCTACCTCTGCCACTTACTACTGCATGATACTGTACAAACTTAGTTTCTCCAAATCGCCACTTCTTCTTTATAATATTAGATGTTGAACTCCATCATCAATGAATGCTATTTCACACCCAATTTGCTAGAGTAAGCTCTCTTAGGCTTCTACCTCTTAGTCTGAGTCAATATTAGAATGGATAATTGGTGGGGAAATGATACGGTTTGACCTGAGAGCAGAGTTTTCTATCTACATGACCATAAATGAATGACCTATTTCATTAACATTCAACTTCTCTCCCTATAGAAGTGACTCTAATATCCCCATCTTAGGCCTGTTGAGGGGTAAAATATAACCAATGAAAAACATGGACAAATAGAAAATAAATTGATGTGACAGTTTCTCTCAATCATTCCTTCTAAAGACCTCAAAAACAAGTACCTTTTGATGTTCATTTCTGTAGCCCTAGAGCCTAGAACAGGTCTGACTCTTAGTGCTCAGTAAATATTTGTTAACAGAAAACAACAGTAACCACAAGCTCCTCTAAAGCCATATTAGAAGTTTCTTTGTGTTCTCCTGTCATGTTCTTGTCACTATGTGAGTGGCTTAATCCTTACAGTCACTCTTCACAGTAACTATTATGGTTCCAACATTATATGAAACAGGAAGACCAGAGAGATGAAGGTCGTGTCCTAAGGTCGTGCCAGGAAGTGATGGGAGTGAAAATCAAACACAGCGCAGTCCCATTGCAAAATCTACAGATTCTCAGTCTACCTTCATTGTAAGATGAGTGAGAAGGTGGATGGATGGATGGATGGATGGATGGATGGATGGATGGATGGAAGAGTAGGTGGGTGAATCATCATTACTATGGTAGGATTTCAGACAGCAGCCTAAGCAAGGGAAAGATTGGTGCTTTGTCTTATCCTCCTCTCAGCAAGGCTGACTTTAAAAGTAAAGAATAGTGAGAAAGAAGAATAGTTTTCACAAAATGGGAGGTTGAGTGAAACAGATTGGAATGTTCCTGAGACCCTGGTTACAGCAGCATCACCATTGGCCCTTAGTGTGACTCTGCAGAGCCTGGAGTCCCACATGCTTTTAAAATTTTTCAGTCCTACCACTCTGTTCATCCATTCTAGTAAGCCAAAAAAAAAAAAAAAAAAAGTATGCAAAGGGAATAATTACACCCTTACTCATATGTATGTTTTGTGTGATAGAAGTCCAGCTAAGTGCCTTCCACAAATCTATTAAGATCTATGTTATACTAAGAGCTTTACATACATCACGTTTGATCAGTAAATTAGATCACACCATTAGCCTTATTGCATAGGAGAATAAAGTGAAGCTCAGAGAGGCTAAGTCATGTTACTGAGGTACAGAATTGGTAAATGGGGCACCGGAGCCTGAAGCGAGGTGTGCCTGTCTCTGAGCACACCTGTACTGCTTTCCTTTCATCTGAGAGTTCCTGTCTTGAGTGAGCACCAGAATTATCTGCAGAGTTGTGAGAAGATAGACTTGCAAGAATCAGCCCCAGAGTTTCTAGTGAGCGAGGACTGGATATTGGCAACTTCTCTGTTGATGCTACTGCTAGGCTGAAGAAAAAACATTAAGAATCCCTTGCCTGTGAGATTCCTGGGAAGTTTAGGGTTCCATTGAAGTATAAGAATCTATCACATATAATTCGATGGATGTGGAGAGCTATTTGTGCAAGAATATTCATTGATGCCTTAACAGTGATAATCTCTAAGGGGTAGAATTTGGCAAACTTTTACTTTCCCCTTCATATTTTACATAATATAATATTTGTTTATTTATAAATTTATTTATTTTATTATTAATTACTTTGCATTGCTAAGGGGTGGAACTCAGGGCTCTGTGCATGCTAGATAAGCACTCCACCACTGACTTATAATGCCCAGTCCTGTGTATTTTAAAAAGAAAATCCTGAGGGTTGTTCAAAGTCTTGGAAACTACTGCTGACTGTCATCATTTCCTGCAGATTTTCTTGAGCATATGATATATATTAGTCAACTTTCCTATTACTGGAACACAATACCCAATGCCCACAGTTTAAAAGAGGGAAGATTTACTTGGAGTCATGTTCTTAGGAGATTCAGTCCATGGTCACCGGATATGGGACGGAAACATCATGGTGGAAAGATGTGACAAAGCGAAGATGCTTAGTTCACTGTGGTCAGGAAGCAGAGCAGGAGCACAGTGCCAGAGAGAAAGGGGCCGAGGCCACATCTAGTTCTCAAGGTCAGGCCTCCATGACCCACGCAGACAAACCCAGAAGTGTGCTTTACTAATCTGCTAGGTATTTCTTAATCCAATCAAGTTGACATGTAGTGATTACCAGTCACATTCCATTTCATTTTCTCACTTCCATTTTGAGGCTTTTAAAGCAAAGAAAGTGAAGCCTTTTCCTGTAAAGTAGTCTGACCTGGCTAATCCTTTACCCTCAAATTGGGACTCCTATCTTCCTTTCTCCAGTCCTCCTATGAGTCCAGACATTGAAGCCCCCCTATTATTGCTGTCCTTTCTCTATTTTCTATGGCATTATACCATCTATTATGTCTTAAAGCTTCTCCCACTAAAATGTGCATTCCATGACGTTAGAGCCCTTGGCTCATGGTTTTAACCTCAGCACCTAAGACAGTGCCCAACACACAGCACACACCTGATATATATTTGATGAAATGAACTGAAGTGGTTCCCTATCCTGTGGAATAAGAAATGAACTCTATTTGTGCTGTTTCTGGGCCCCTGCTCTATTTCCTATGTACTCATTGAGATCTCATTTTTCATAATAATCTTTTAAAAATTGAGATGGAAGCTCTTGGCAAAAGGTAAGAATCAAAAGAAAGAAGAGAGGGGCCCAGAAGTGGCTCAGAGCTGGGATTCTGTTTTTCAGGAAGACAGAGGAACAAAGTACTTGCTATTCATGGTGCTGGCTATTTAAGGAACAGAGTGACCATTAAAGAATAGCTTGAATTTTCCTCTTGGTCACATCAAGTCTGGCTATCAAGGACAGTTTATTACCACTTCAGGATGCAAGCCTTTTTAACAATAATGCCATAACAGCATGTGTTCAGTGCATTTATTTTTTCCAAGAACCATGAAAAATAATTCACATGCACTGAATCCACAGAAGTCCCATGCTATGTTTTTGGATATGATTTGTGTTAGCCAAGATTTGAGTGCTGGAAGCATGGTCCCCAGGGAAATGTTATTGAGAGGGGAAAAAACCTTTGGCAGATGGAATTTAATGCAAGGTACTTACATCACTGGAGAGCTCCCTGCAGAGAGATTAGGGTAGGTCTAGTGAAACCCCAGCTAACTCCTTTAAGAGCCCGTGGTTAAGAAAAGAGAAGCCTGGTCCCTGAGTAGCTCCGTCTCTGTCTCCAGCCCCTTTCCCTTTCTCCTCCACCCTCCCTCCGCCCTCTCCCTCCTCGCTCTCCCTCTCCTTCTCCCTTTCTCTCTCTCCGGCTCTGATACCATCTGTCATGTTGAGATGCAGCGGCTAGGGGGACCCTCACCAGCACTCCATCTGTGGTGGAAACTTCATCCTGGACCTCTGGGCCTCCAAACTAAATAAAACTATTTTTAATGTAAGTTATATAGTATCAAGGACTTATTTTAATAACAAGATGAAATGAACTAATAACCATCTTCTGTAGCTGAGGAGAGGTTAAACACTCATGGCCATTATTACATAAATATCAAGATTCAGAGCTAGGACTGAGACAATGGCCTGTTCAGCCCCAATTCCTTACGCCACTCGTTCATTCACCGAACATTTATCGAAAACCCACAGTGCAGTTGGCATTGGGTTTTGTGTTGCATCTACTCCATTTGAGTGCTCCCAGGCAATTATAGTAACACACACACACACACACACACACACACACACACACACACACACACACACGCATCAAAAGTCATCACTTGGTTGACGAAGGGTCTGACTAAGTATATTTAAATAGAAATGTCGAAAAGCCTAGTGTAGGAGGGTTTAATTTTATGTCTGCTTTAGTTACTCTTCTCATTGCTGAGACAAGATACCTAGCATCCACAACTTAAAATTATTAATTTTTGAACGATTTACTTCTGCTCAGTGTGTGGAGGTTTCTATAGGAGGTTGGCTCCAAGACAGGGAGAAGAGAAACAGTTCATGGCGTGGCAGGCAGCAAAGCAGTAGCAGCCCCAGTAGCAGAAGGAGCCTGCCGTTCCCTTTTATCCCAAACAGGCCACAAACCTCTTGTCTGGCGTCACCCACATCAGAATGAGGTTTCTGTTTTCAGTAAGTCCATTCAGCCACACTCAGAACTATGCTAATTGCGATCAATCGGCTAAGGTAGAACCACATCTCCTTAACCTCAGCATCATATGACCTGGATCCAACAAACTCGGAAAAGCCCCTCCTACGAGTGCATAAGGCTGTGAGAGACACCTAGACCCAAGCCATAGCATGCGATTCACAGGCTCATCCTGCCTAGAAACACAGCCTATCATCGTTGCTTTGCTCGTGGCTGAGATAAAATACCCCACACCCAAAGTTAGAAGAGGTAAGGTTTGTTTGGGTTCATAGTTTGTAGGATTTCATGCCATAATTGGCTGGTTTCAAGACAGGATGCCATGGCAGAGGGATATCACAGAGCAAGCAGCAGGAAGTAGAATGAATAAAACAGTAGCAGCGATAAACAATAAGCAACAAGCGATCAGCACTTATACCAGCCCTCTTTCTGTCTCGGATATTTTATCTAAGCTACCCATCCTTACAGGTAATCCTATCCTGACCTATGCCGAAACAATCAGTAGGCCAGTTTACCAATCACACATCCTTATTTTATTTTTCTATTCTATCTCAAACAGAAAAAAAAGCAAAAAAAAACAATAAGATGAAGCTTCAAAACAGGTTAGTGACAGAATAACAACAATTAATATATTGTGCATGGTTATAGTCATAGTAACTGCTCAGAATACAAGATACAGGTATGAAATAGTGTTCAAAAAGTGTTAGTGAAAGCTTTCTCTCCAACACACTAAGAAAATCTAGCACCGTAACTATCTTGAATCCCACATCCTTATCCCAGCATCACACCTCTCCATCTACCACTGCTGAAGAAGCTAGGACCTCATGAGGCTTTGGGGGATACCGAGACGCAAGTCATAGTACATCCCAGTCACTAGAGTCCAGCACGTTTCCCACCTGCCTCTTTTCTTGGACTGATTATTTTTTTTCTTCTTGGAAGACAATACTCTCATGCTTTAGTTGGCTTTAGTGTACGCTTAGGCTTAAAGCCTGAAGGTATACTTCGGTCTAGCTACTCTTTTTTGAAAATTATTATTTTTTCCTATATTTTTTTTCTTTCTGTTTTTGGAGAGGGAGTACTGGGGATTGAACCCAGGACTTTCTCACTAAGCTACATCCCAGGCATTTTTTTTTTTTTTAATTTTGAGACAGGGCATCTGTAAGTTACCCTGCTGTAAGGTTTGAACTTGTGATCCTCCTGCCTCACTCTCCCAGAGTGCTGGAATTATAAGGATGTGCCACTATACCCACCTAATTCTGTATTATTTATTTTAATCAACAAAAACGTGTGTATCCATGACATACAGCATTATATGAAATAAGTACATATTCTGGACTGACTAAATTAAGCTACCTCATGTATGTACTACCTCAACTTATTTGTGTGTGTAATAAGAATACTTAAAATCTGCTTTCTTATTAGATTCCAAGTGTGCAATATATTATTATCTATAGTAATCACATTGTACAATAGATATCTACAATTTACTCCTAACTGAAATTTTGGATCCTTTAACTTTCATCTCTCCAATGCTCCACACCACCATTCCCCAGCCACTACAACTCTACTTTCTGATTCTGTTAAGTTCCTTTTCTTTAGAATCCACATTTAAGTGCTCCTGAAGTGCTTTTCTTTCTGTGTCTGCCCCTATCTCTCTTAATGTTATGTTGGCAGGCTCATAGCAGGACTTCCTTATTATTTCTTTAATTTTTTTATTATATTTTTTTTCTTGTTTCAGAACTTTTTTTTTTTTTTTTTTTTTTTTTTTTTTTTTTTT
>PVJA010011157.1:0-55421 GCA_004027025.1 Myocastor coypus | reverse complement strand
AAAAAAAAAAAAAAAAAACAGAAAATAGAAAGATATCTCTTGTTCATGGATAGGAAAAACCAACATTGTGAAAATGGCCAAATTCCCAAAACTATTATATATACAGATTCAGTGCAATCCTTATCAAAACACCATCAGCATACCTCACAGATCTAGGGAAAACATTCCTAAAATCATTTGGAAACATAAAAAATCTAGACTAGCAAAGGCAATCCTAGGCAACAAAGGCAAGAGAAGAGGCATCACAATTCTTCTCTTGAAATTAATCTACAGAGGACGACTGTAGGAACCTCACAGGACTCTGGTGAGCTAGGATCAGTGGGCCCAGAATATGCAAGTGTGTAGCTTCCCTGGTTCCTAGTCCAACCATTTAAGAACTCTAAATGAAGAGTTATGGGAAGACTATGGGAAGCCAGCAGGACTCTGGTAAGCTCTGGCCCTTGGCCCCCAGTGTGCTTGTATGGCACTGGCCCAACCTTTTAAAAACTTAGGATTCTGAATGGTCCATGAGATCCTGATGAATCCAACCCGCACCCACCACCTACACCAAAGTTTTTGTTGAATATCAGCCTATCACTCTCACTAGTAGTGATAGCCAGGGTGAAGCCTACCCTGCCCCCCACAGTATCAGAAACCTTACTGGCCCATTCCCCATCACTCTGCCGCCACTGCTAAATTTAGGTAATTTGTGGGAGCTTAAAAAATGCCAAACACCAGGGCAAAAGACAATCTCAGTCTCCAGCCCACTCAAAACAAATCCAGGATACAAGGACATATAGGAACTTGGAAATCACACACCTGAAATTTCTAAAATTTTTACAAATGAAGTAAAGAAACAAGACCATTGGGCTGGGAAGATAGTTCTATGGTCTAAGTGACTGCCTAGCAAGTTGCAAGAACTCATATTTGATCTCCCTTACCAAATGCTATGGTTGACTCAGAATCCTAGGCCACCAAAACTGGGCATGGTGGCACAGGCCTACAAGCCCAGCACTGGGGAGGCTATGACAGGAGAATCACTAGGAGTCTGAGCTGAATAGTAAGACTCTGTACCAAATAAATAAATAAATAAATAAATAAATATTTTTTTAAAAAAGAAAAAAACAAGACCATCAGACTATAGAAGAAATAAGATCAGAAATAATCTCCCAGGTCAAAAAAGAAATAGCAAGAATCATGAAAGTATTTGTGAGCACAGCTAAAGACACATTTTAAAAATAGAGCTGAGGGCCCGGCAGGATGGCTCAGTGGTCTAAAGCACCTACAAGCACCTGCAGGTGGCTGCAGGGACTGCGGTTTGATCCCTGGCACCACATGCTGCACCAGCCCTGCCCTCAGGGCAGGCTGAGCCAGTCATAAAAATAAATAAACAAAAAAATAAAAAAGTTCTGAAACAAGAAAAAATAAAATAAAATAAAAAATTTTAAAAAATAGAGCAGAATAGAAAAATGATGAACACTGAATGAACAATACATGAAATGATTAGAATGTTTAAAACAGATTCAAACAGATATCCAGGAAATTAAGAATTTCACTGAAAGCTGAAAGAATCTCTGGAACAAAACTGAAGGTAGAATTTCAGACCTTGATGACGGTGTTGCAGCTAATGAACATGAAAGAAAAGATCTATTAAAACTAACAAGGAACCAGGATAATTCAGTAGCTAGACGATGACACAAAGAAAAATAACATAAGAATAATAAGTGTCAATGAAACAGCAAGAGAAAACATAAGTGACATAAAAAGACTATCGAAGTACCAACAGAAGTTTCCAAACAAAAGAAAAAATCTGGCATACACTAAGCAAGGCATATAGAACTCCAAATAGCTATAATCAAAATAAATCTACATCTAGACATATAATGATCAAGATCTCAAAAATTCAGCAAAAGAATAGAATATTAAAAGCTGTCAGAAGCTGGGCGTGGTGGTGCACACCTGTAATCTCAGCACTTGGGAGGCTGAGGCAGGAGGATCAGTGCAAGTTTGAGACCAACCTGGGCTACAAAAGTGAGCTCAAGGCTAGCCTGAACTGCATAAGGAGACCTGTCTCAAAAAGACAAAAAAAAAAAAAAAAAACTGTCAGAAATAACAAACAGATCACCTATAATGGAACCCATCAAATCACAGATTTCTGGGGCAGGTGAGACAGCTCAGCAGACTAAAGTGCCTGGTTAGGCGAGCTTAGGGGCAAACACAGGAACTGTGGTTCAATCTCTGGTACCACATGCCACACCACTCCACAGCCAGCTCAGGCTGAGCCAGCCACAAAGTCCAGGGATAGTGGTATACAACTGTAATCCCAGTACTAGAGAGACTGAAAACAGGAGGATCACTATTAGTCCAAGCTCAGTAGTGAAACCCTGTAACAACCAAATACATTTTTTTAAGTGCAAGAACAGAAAAGAATCACAGATTTTTCAACATAAACCATCAAATCAAGAAGAGCTTGGAGTGAAGTATTTCAGGTCCTAAAGGAAAATAACTTCCAACCCAGACTGATGTACCATGCAAAAATATCTATCAAATTCAATGCTGAGATAAGATACTTTCATGACAAAGAACAACTGAAGAAATTCATGAACACTGAACCACCCCTACAGAGAGTACTGGAAGATATTTTAGAAAAAAAATAGAAACAACCACAGTTTCAAGAACAATAGAAAAGAACCATTAAACAAGGCAAGTAATTAAAAAGATGAAAAAAGTGTAAAACCTATAGCAGGAAAATAATATGACAAAGATAAGCAGATACATATCAGATATAATTGGCCTCAGTTCACCAATCAAAACAAACAGACTAGCAGAGTGGATTAAGAAATAAAATCCAAGACTCTTTCTCTGCTGTCATTGTTTCTGTTCCACTGCCATGAACCGGATGCTCTCTGCCCTGTGCCACTCATCCTTGGAGTCAACCAAGTATGGACTGAAATCTCCAGTACCTTTGCCACTCTGTCCCATGCCAAGATGTCTATGTGGATCTACTCAAAGAGAGTCTCAATTCTCTGAAAATAGAGACTATCTTTTCTACATTCTCAAGACAGGAAATTAACACTTCTACCATTATTTCTTCTGGCCTCAAGAGGGTCTCTCTTCAGCCTGTGTGGTGTGTATAATAAAATGCTGGAAATAAGAGGATAGACCTATGGTTTCTGATACTGCCATGGCGACCAACAGTCATAGAACTCAGAATGGGAGTTCCTCAGGTTTAGCCACTAAGTCTTGGATAGTGAAGTCTCTTTCTCATGTCCTCTTTACTCTGAAGATGTGGCAGTGCATTTTACTCTCCTATCTTCCCAAAGACACTCCTCACCAATACTAAAGTTTCCTGTGTTGATCACCATACTCATATTGGCTTTTCAAGTCAATAGCATCCTCATCACCTAGAAGCAACTCCCCTGATGTGTAGGACAGTGACTCTGAAATCGACTCTATTCTGAGCATCTCTGTGGGCTATTATCCCTGTGAAGAAACCATTTTCTTCGAGTAAATAATTTCTAAAAAGACAACTTCAAATATGGTTTCTTCAGAAAACCTCATCCTAGGTACATGGGACACAGAAAGTGCAAGCAGACCTATAAGTCACTGAAATCTAGTGCAAGAAAACCCAGAGCAGATCTGTAATTAGGCATTGTCGTGTTCTAGGATGGTAATGATGAATTTGATAAGACAATAGCTCTTGAAAACCTCAGTGAATGCCAGGGTTTGCTGAAATGGTGTCCTAAAGACCAAACAGTCTTACTAAGGAAAAACTGGATGATCTAGTAATCATTAAAGCATTCGAGAATGTCCATGAAGATGAAGAAGAAAATAAAAAAGATGACAATAACAATGAAGAATATGACAACAAAAATAATAAAGAAAATTGTGGAAATAACAAAACTTATGATTCTGACTACCCTGAACTTATGCCAGTAAAAGACGTCAAGGCATGTAGCAGCTCTGCAGCACATACGCCTCAGGTCAGTGGCCAGGAACATGACATGAGCCAAGATTTGTACCAGAAAAAATCAGCACATACGCCTCAGGTCAGTGGCCAGGAACATGACATGAGCCAAGATTTGTACCAGAAAAAATCAGCAGCAAATGAAGATGTTATCCAGCGCCAGAGATTGTCCCAATGCCTATTGGAGAGGAACTTTCTGAGGAAACGGGAGGCAAGATGACTGAAAACCCAAATACACACACTGAAGACAACTGGTCAATCTTCTTGGAACAGCTGACAGAAGATGAGCCAAATACCAGCTGTCTAAGAGTGGGCCAGCTCTTCTGTTGGCTGAGAAAAAGAATCTTTCTGACTCTCCAGAGAAGACGAGAACTAAACCAGGTTACTGAGGACCACAAGAAGCAGACACCAAAGAGAAGACAATTTTTCAGAAACAATAGGAACAGATCCAAACAGAAGAACAATTCAAAATTTAAGGGCTTTAAAAAAAAAAACATTTTCTAGCCCTTCTTCTTAAGCAAACCTGTAGCATAATTATTTCTCATTAATGCAAATATTTATTTTAATTATTTTGAAAGGTATATAATAATCTTTACTTTAGCTGTGTTATGCTGTGTATTTTTTCTTATTTCTAAGGTTCTGACAGTATAATATAGTTCAGACATGCAATAATATTTAATATCTGGGCATGGTGGCACATGCCTGTAATCCTAGCACTTGGGAGACTGAGGCAGGAGGATCAATGTGAATTCGAGACCAACTTGGGCTACAAAAGTGACCTCAAGGCCAGCATGAACTGCATAATGAGACCCTATCTCAAAAAGATAAAAAAAAAAAGAGAGAAAAACCAGAATCAATTATATTTAATAATAAATTTGTTAGTAAAGTCTGCCCCAATAATTCAAAAAAGAACAAATTTGGGTTTTGTTGCATAATATTTGATTGTTTATCCAGGTTTAATTTTACGTTATTTGTATCTTTCATTTTATCTTTCAGTTTTAATTTTATCTTTAACTTTAATTTTAATTTTATCTAATTCATTAAGCTCAGGAAAATATATTTGAAGACAATTCAGATTTCACATATTGTCTTTTAGGATACCTATAAAAAAGGAGAAGAAAGAGATCAATGTTAAAGAGGAAAATAGCTAGAACATAGATTAGTAAAATACAGCTTTCTTTTTTCTAGCTTGTGATCTGTTTTTGTACAGCTTTGTAAGTGAAGAAATGATTTTATGTTTCTGAAGAAAAGAAAAATAACTACAAGGAGAACAGGAATAACTGGACAAGGAAGCAAGCAAGAAGAGACATGGAAAAAACAGGAGGAGTGGAGAAGAAAAGGGGGAGGAAGAAAAGAGTAAGGGAGAGAGTAGGCAGAAACCAGAGATGCCATCTGAGGCATTCACTATCTACTCCTGTAGAGAAAAGTTGCCAAAATTTGGACTAAAAGCATTGAAAGTAACAAGAGGTATCTTTTCACTTGGATTTGAAGGGTAAGAAGCAATAATGGTCTTATTATAGTTAGTGATCTTAGTATAAAATAACTAGTATAAATGTATTAGTGATGATTTGACATAGCAACCAGGCCTGGAATGTGAGTGAGACCACCCTGGGTCCACCAGAAACTCATTCGACCCAGCAACAAAGCCTTGCATGTGAGTGGAATTTCATCTATCAGACAGGCTCATTGCCGAAAACTGTTGCAGAACTCCTTGCAGAGAAACTAGAGACAAGACCCACCCAGCTGATCCAGCAACAGAACATCTTGCCAGAGTGGCAAGCAAGTTTGCGTCAAAGGCAGCAACAAGAAGAAGTGAAGCTCAGCAGCCAGACCCAAGCCACACCCACCTGGATGACTTTAAACTTGGTAGATCCAGATCTGGTGCTAAGGTAAGAACTCTGCCAAAGCTTGACACCTAAGGTCAGAAGGCAGAGCTATACAAAATGACAAAAAGAAGGAGCAAAATGCACTCTCAGGCCCCAAGCCCACCTAGAACAAATACAGGAGACAATAGCATAGAAGAAATTAGAAATCACACACTTGACATCTCTGAAATAATAGCATCCAAAATAAAGAAATAACTGCTGAAAGGTATAGAGGAAATCATATCAGAAATAATTTCTGAAGTAAAAAAAGAAATAATATCTACAATAATAGAAGTGCTTTTAAAGAAGGTACTGATAAAAAAAAATAGAGGAGAAGAAACGCAGAGCTAGATTGGTGATATGAGCTTTAGGAGGCTTAGATTCAATAGCCTCCAACATCACAAGCTTCATTGGTGGCCCACTGCAATTGCAGAACATTTGACTGTGTATGCATCTGCTTCCTCTTAGTCCAAAGAAAAGAATTTTCTTTTCCTTTCTTTTTTCTTTTTTTTTTCTTCTTAGCAACATCAATAGGGAGGTGGGTCATGCCCACACACTGTACTCTGTAGAACTATTGTGAGGACAATATGCAATATGTCAATTTTCAAAAAAAGAAAGGGGAAAAGAAAAAAAAAGTAATGTTGATTGAATGTGTTAATGTTTAATTGTTTGATCAATCTTATATACCTATATGTATTAGTCTAAACTGATCTGATAATGAAAATACGTAATATAACCATTGTTAAATTTGAATAATAAAAATATTAAATCATAAAAAATAGAGGAGAATAGAAAAATGATGGAATCCTTTAATGAGCAATACAGGAAAGTAATAGAATTCATGAAACAGATTCCTGTACTATACAGGAATTTAAAATCACAGGCTAACAAAACCATTTCATTAAAAATGTGAAAATAGACTTACAGACCTTAAAGACACTATTGCAGCTAGTGAAAAGGCAACAAAAGATTTCTTAAAAACAAATAGGAGTCCGGGAGTGGTGGCGCACGCCTGTAATCCCAGCACTCGGGAGGCTGAGGCAGGAGGATTGGTGCGAGTTCGAGACCAGCCTGGGCTACAAAAGTGAGCTCAAGGTCAGCCTCAACTTCAAAGCGAGACCTTGTCTCAAAAAGACAAAAAAAAATAGGATGCAAGGAAAAATAATTCAACATCTGTAAAATGATGCAAAGATGAACAATGTAAGACAAATAGGCATCAATGGGAAAGAAGTTTGTAAAAATGATATTAAAAAATATGGGAAGAATGCCAGAAAACTTCCCAAATATGGGGAAACAATTTCACATTCAGGTCACTGAAGCACATAGAACTCCAAATAATATCAACCCAATTAAAATTACACCCACACATATAATAATCAAGATCCCAATTCAGCATAGGAACAGTATACTAAAAGCCGCTAGAGAAAAGAAACAGATCACTTTTAAAGGAAAGCCCATCAGAATGATGGCAGATTTCTCTTACAAACCATCAAGTCAAGAAGAGCATGGAGCAAAATACTTCAAGTCTTGCAAGAAAACAATTTCCAGCCCAGACTGATATACCCTGAAAAACTGTCTTTCAAGTTTAATGGAGAAGTGAAACACCTCGATGACAAAGAATGACTAAAGAATTTCATGATGACAAAGTCAACCCTACACAGTTTACTAAAAGATATTCTAGAGAGGGATCAAAATGACCACAACTCCATAAAGAAGAATGGAAAGAACACACCAAACACGACAAACAATTAAACACAGGAGAAAAAGAGACACATGAAAGCAGTCTTTTAACTATTTTTTGTATATAGCAACAAGATATTTCCATCAGCATATTCTACAAATGGACTTCTTCTGCACCCTATGGGTCATGATTCTGTATGGGTCTACAGGGTGGATATCAAGGAAACAGCTGTAGCTCAGTCTCACAAGTGACACCTGGCCACCAGTAAGTGTCATGGACACTGTCTCTGTCCACAGCATACTAGAAATTTGTGTAATATACCCAACTGTTAGAGGCTCTGGTCATATATTTTCCATTCCAGTACCTATGTTATATTTTATTCTTAGTAATTCTTTACTACCATGGAAACTTTTTCTTAGTTGATATTTTTGTATATATTAACCTATTCAAATACTATGTGAGTACTCTGAATTGATTACAGATTCATATGTATGATACAATATTCTGGCCTCTAAGTTGGAATCATGATTTGATTTGAATTTTGGAATATTGTTTTGAAATATTTAATTTAATTTTAATTAATATGTAATTTTCTGAATATTCTTTATTGATGATTTTTGTTTTATGATTCATACTATATCTTTAAATTACAGTCTACTTATAAGACATGGTATGATATTTTCTCCTAGTACCAGAAACTTAAAAATATATATATACACACAGACACACAAGATAGAGTTAGGATAGGTACATAGTTACTTTGTCTTAGTTCACTGAGAATAAAAGTTTGTACTAATATCAGGTCTGCATCTTGTTCTCTGAATAACTACTATAAACACAACAGTATACATGGCATTAATTATTGTAACCATCCTACTAACTTGCTTTAAAACTGTTTCATTGCTATTTTATCTTTTTTCTCATTAAAATGAATTAAAATTTTACAAGCACAAAAAATGTATTCATGCTATTAGAAGTAGTAGTATAAAAATATAAATTTTGAATATGTATATGCAAGACAAAGGGATAAGAAATAGCAGAACCCAGACTGGAAGGCACACAGGTAGGAACCCTAGTCCTGTGGCCCCACACTACTGGAACTCCTTCTGTGCCCAGAACTTGGACCGGCAGGCACACAGGCAGGAATTCTCGGCCTGTGGCCCCACACCACCAGAATTCCTTCCCTGCCCTGAACCCAGAACTGGCAGGCACACAGGTAGAAACTCTTGGCCTGCACCCACAACCATGAGAACTTCTTCCCCTGTCAGAACCCAGCACTGGAATGCACATGGTTAGGAATTCTTGGCCTGCACCCCCACATCACCAGAACTTTTTCCTTGACCATAACACAACCCTGGCATCTGCTGTGGAACCTTGCAGCAAAATTTCCTGCACAGAGTCTGGGGGTCACACCCTCCAACCTAATTCAGGAGCTAAACATCTTGCCAGAGTAGCACAGAAGGCTCACTTCCATGAGCTGCAGCAGGAAGAAGCAGAGCACAGCAGCCAGACCCAGCCAGGCACATCTGGACAAGTTCAAACTTGGAAGATCAGGACTCAAATTCCAGTAGGCAATAATGGCATACCTTCACCAAAGTTCAGTGGACAGTGCTATACAAAATGACAAAGAGAAGGAGTAAGATGTAATCTCAGGCCCCAAGCCCACCCAGAAAAAATGTAGGAGACACTAGCATAGAAGAAAATGGGAATCACACAGCTGAACCTTCTGAATTAATAGCATCTGAAGTAAAGAAACAAATGCAGACACGTATAAATGAACTCAGGTCAGAAAGAACCTCTAAAGTAAAAAAGATACCTCTGAATTAATAGCATCTGAAGTAAAGGAACAACTACAGAAAGGTAGGAAATCAGATCAGAAATAATCTCTGCAGTAGAAAAAAAAGATAACTATAATGAAAGAATTAATAAATGCTTCTAAAGAAGACTGACAAAAAATTAGAGGAGAATAGAAAAATGATGGCATTCTTGAATGAACAATATAAGAAAGAAAGATTACATAAAGCAGTTTTGAAGAGATATATGAGAAAATAAAATCTCAATCACAAGCTGGCAACACTATGAACGCAAGTGAAGATAGAGTTTCAGACCTTGAAGATACAGTTTCAGCTAGTGAAAATGTAAGAAAGGATCTCTTAAAAACAGCTAGAATGGGGGCTGGGAAGATAGCTCTGTGGCACAAGTGCCTGCCTGGCAAGTGCAAGGTTCAAACCCTGGTCCCGCAAAAAAACTAGGCTGCAGGAAGAAATAATTCAATATCTGCAAGATGAAGGAAAAAACCTGAAATTAATAGGTATCAGTGACAAAGAAGGAGTCAATACAAATAATATAAAAAGAATATGAACAGAGTTAATAGCAGAAAAAGCAGAAAATTTCCCAAATATGTGAAAACAATTGGACATTCAGATAAGTGGAGCATATAGAACTCCAAATAACATCAACCCAACTAAAAAACACACCCAGATATATAATAGTCAAGATCCCAGAAATCCAGCAAAGAAAAATATATTAAAAGACACTAGAGAAAAGAAACAGATGACATTGAAAGGAAATATCAAAATTATGCTATCAAAATAATGGCAGATTTCTCCTTACAAACCACGAAGTCAAGAAGAGCATGGAGCAGAGTGCTTCAAGTCCTCCATGAAAACAAATTCCAGCCCAGACTACTATATCCTGAAAAACTCTAAAGTATGAGGGAGAAGTGAAACACTTCCATGACAAAGAACAACTAAAGAATTTCATGATGACAAAGCAAACCCTACACAGACTACTAAAAAATATTTTAGAGAGGAATCAAAATGACCCAAACTCTGTGAATGAGAACAGAAACAACACACCAAGTAAGGCAACCAACTGAACACAGGAGGAAATGGGGCAAACAATAGTAGGTAAAAAGTATGTTGATCATAAATCAATACATCTCAGTTATAATAATCAATGTAAATGGACATAATTCTCCAATTAAAAGAAGTAGACTGCTACCATGGGTTAGTAAGCAAAATCTAACAATATGCTATATACAAGAAGCACACTTAACTCATAAAGACATTCATAGGTTGGAAGACAAAGGATGGAAAGCAATGCTACAAGCCTCAGCACCTCAGAAAAAAGCAAGGGTAGCAATTCTGTGTGCAGATAGTCTGAACTTCAAACTAAGATTGATCAAATGAAATAAAGGACACTACATATTGCTTAGGGGAAAAATTCAATACAAAGAGGTAACATTCATAAATATGTATGCACCAAACACAGGAGCACTCAGATATATAATATAAATCTTAATGAACATGAAAAATCTAATATCCAATACCACAATCTTAACAGGAGACCTTCACACCCATTTATCCCAAAAAGAGAGGTCAAGTAGACAAAAACTCAGCAAAGAAGTAGCATATTTCAACCAGAACTTGGAACAACTGGACTTAGTGTACATATACAGAGTGTTCCACCTAACTATTTCTGAATACACATTTTTTCCACTGCACATGGGACATTTTCTAAAATAGACCACATACCAGTGCATAGGTCATGTTTAAGTATATGTAAGAAAACAGAAATTATCCCATGCATATTATCTGACAGTACAATGAAACTGGAAACAAATGATAAAGGAAACCACAAAAAGCTAGAGATAAATGGAAATTAAACAGCATCGTCTTCAGCAACCAGTGGGTTCAAAATGAAATTAAACAATATCTACAATTCTATGAAAATTCAGGCACAACCTACTGGAATTTATGGGATGCAATGAAAGCAGTTCTTAGAGGAAAATGTATCACTGTGAACTCACACATTAGGAAAACAGAATGGGAACAAATAAATACTCTAATGCTGCATCTCAAACATCTAGGAAAGGAAAAGCAAACTAAGCACAAAGCCCAAAGTTGGGAGGAAATTATAAAGATTAGAGCAGAAATTAATACAATTGAGACAAAGAAAACAATACAAAGAATTAATGAGTCAAAAAGTTGTTTCTTTGAAAGATTAAATAAAATTGATAAGCCCCTAGCTAACCTCATCAAAAAGAGGAAAGGAAAACTCTAACTCAAGCAATAAGAAATGAACACAGCGAAATTACCACAGACCCAGTGGAGATTCAGAAGATCATCAATAGCTACTCTGAGAATTTTCACTCTCACAGAATTGAAGACATAGAAGAAATGGACAGATTCACAGAAAGGTACAAATTACTTAAAAACTGAATCAAGAAGATATAAGGATTCTCAATAACTCAATAACATCCAGTGAAATACAAAATGTAATAAAAAACCTACCGACAAAGAAAAGTCCAGGTCCTGATGGATCCACCACTGAATTTTATAAAAAAAAAATTCATGGAAGATATAATCCCAATATTCCTCAAACTCTTCAAATAAATTGAAAACGAAACAATCCTCCCAAAATCATACCTGGAGGCATGAATTATACTGATACCAAAACCAGAGAAAGACACAACTAGCAAAGAGAACTACAGGTCAATCACCCTTGTGAACATAGTTGCAAAAATCTTCAATAAAATCCTTGCAAATAGAATACAGCAAATCATCTAGAAGAAAGGCTATCCAAATACCTCAGCAGATAAAAGTACCTGCAAACAGATGCATGGGCCAGGGGTTCGATTCCCAGGTCTGCTGTGTCAGCTCTGCCCCATGGCACACTGAGACAGCAATTGACTGGGCATGGTGACACCCACCTGTAATCTCAGCTCTTGGGAGGCTATAAACAGGTGGATCACTATGAATCCAATCTAATAGGAGACCCTGAACACCCTGTAGACCCTTCCCTAAAGTACAAAAAGAAGAGAAGAGGAAGAAGAAGAAGAAGAAGAAGAAGAAGAAGAAGAAGAAGAAGAAGAAGAGGAAGAGGAAGAGGAAGAGGAAGAGGAAGAGGAAGAGGAAGAGGAAGAAGAGGGGCTGGCAGGATGGTGCAGGGGTCTAATACACATGCTTAGGAATGCTTAGACAGTGGCAGGGACCACAGTTCAATCCCCAGCACCACTTGCTGCACCAGCCCCACTCCCAGGGCAGGCTGAAGCAGCCATATTTAAAGAAATAAATAAATGTTTTTAAAAAGGAGAAGAGGAAGGGGAGACGGAGGAAGAGGATGATTACGTACTTTGACCAGGTAGGATTCATCCCAGGGATGAAAGAATACACAAAGCTATAAATATAACATACTATATCAATAGAACCAAATCTAAAAACTACATGATAATCTCAATGCAGAAAAGGCTTTTGACAAAGTCCAAAACTCATTCATGTTCAAAGTACTACAGAAAATTGAAATACCTCAAACTGATAAATACCACTACCTCAAACTGATAAAAGTCATCTATGACAATCCAATAGCTAACATAATTCTAAATGGGGAAAAATGTAAATCTTTTACTCTCAGAACTGGTACAAGACAAGGATGTCCTCTATCACCACTCCTATTCAATATAGTTCTGAAATCATTTGCTAGAACCATTAGACAAGAGACATAAATAAAAGGAATCAGGACAGGTAAAGAAGAAGTTAAACTATCATTATGTGCAGTTGACATGACACTACACTTGGATGACCCAAAAAACTCTACCAAGAAGCTACTAGAATTAATACACAACTTCGGTAGCACAGCATGATACAAAGTCAATACACAAAAGTCAAAATCATTGCTATACACAGATAACAAATATACTGAGAGGGAAATTAGAGAAACAATATCTTTTACAATAGCAATTAGGTAGCTGGGTATGGTGGTGCATGCCTACAATCCCAGCACTTGGGAGGCTGAGGCAGGAGGACTGGCATGAGTTCAAGGCCAGCCTAGGCTACAAAAGTGAGCTCAAAGCCAGCCTGAACTGCATAGCAAGACCCTGTCTCAAAAAGACATATATATAAAAGAGATCGTAGAGGATTTCAGGAAATGGAAAGACCTACAACAACAAAAGCAATCCTGAATAACGAAGACAAGGCAGGAGGCATTACAATTCCTCACTTGAAATTATACTATAAAGTTACTAGGATAACATCAGCATGGTGTTGGCAAAAAAAAAAAAAAAAAAAAATTGACCCGAGAATCAATGGAAGAGATTAGAAGATGCAGAAGCAACTACAAATGAACCTGGCCACCTTATCTTCAACAAAATGGCCAAATATGCTTACTGGAAGAAAGATAACATCCTTAAAATGTTATTGGAATAACTGGATCTCTACATGCCAAAAATTAAAATTTGACCCAGGTCAATCACCATCCACTAAACTAAAACCAAAATAGATTAAAGATCTAAACATTAAAACAGAAACACTAAATCTCCTAAGAGAGAAAGTAAGAAGAAATCTTGAAGACATCAGTTCATGAACAAAAATCAAACTGCACGGGTAATACTTAAAAGAATTAACAACTGGGATTTCTTGTTGCGAAATTTTTGCACCTCAAAGGAAATTATCAACAGAGTGAAAAGACAACCCACTAATTTTGAAAAAAATCATAATTAATACGCACTTAGACAAAGGTCTTCTGTCCAGAATTTATAAAAAAAACTAAAAAAAAAATTAGGTTCCCAAAATCCAAAGAACCAATCCAGAAATGGGCAATTGAAATGAACACACACTTTGCAGAGGAAGAAATACTAGAAACTAATAAATACATGAAAAATGCTCCACATCACTAGCCATCTGTGAAATGCAAATTAAAACAACACTGAGATACCATCCCACACCAGAAAGAATGACTATCAAAAAGAAATCAACCAAGAACAAATGTTGGAGAGGCTGTGGGTAAAAGGAACTCTTCTCACTGCTGGTGAGAATGTAGACTGGTACAGCCATTATGGAAATCAGTGTGGAGACTCCTTAAAAAAACTTGGACTAGAAATCCCATTCAATCCAGCTATCCCCATACTAGGAATTCTCCCAAAAGAACTGAAAATATCATATCATAGTGATATATGTACACCTATATTTATAGCAGCACAATTTGTGTTCACCAAATCTTGGAAACAACCAAAATGCCATCACCGGAATGGATGAAAAAGATGTGGTGTTTTTACATAATGGAGTATTACTGTTATAAAGAATAATAAACTCAATGCCTTCATATATAAGTGGATGCAACTTGAAGCTATACTCATAAGTGAAATAAACCAGACCCACATGTGTAAATATGGTATATTCTCCCTAGTTTAAGAACTCGAAAGAAGAAATAAAAATGGAGAGCAGGAACTTAACGATTAAACAACAAGGACAGAGAAAAGAGAAAGGTTAAGAAACATGGGAGGGACAAAACCATACATTTAAATACACAAGATGGTTAAGGCAATGGTCCTAAGAATCTCGCAAGTTCTTGAAACTAGTAGTAAATTTGTAGAATTCTTACCCCGACTAACTATCAGCATATATGCTGATATCAGTGAAATAAGCAACTACACTAAGGATCCCATTGTCCAATACTAAAACCATGCTTGGAATATTTATCATTCTGGTCTTCTAAATGTATAGTGCTTCTAATTGTATATCAATTATTGCTATACTCTCTCTCAAGTAAATGTTTATTTTTAAAAAGGTGGTAAAACAAAACAAGAGACAAGGGGAAAAACATGTCATAGGACTGTCCTTCTACAATGTTGTACATGGTTTGATTTCTAAATTTCTGTGTAAAAAATGTGCAATTGATTTTTCACATTCTATAGGAAATTAAAGCTTAGAATATCAACAATTGTTGGAAAATATCTGTTCCATGTTATGTCTAAGGAGTTTGATATTCAGAAGTCATGTTAAGCTCAACTGTCTATGTTATAAGGTAATGATATCATTAATCTTCTCTTCTGGATGGTTAATAACTTAAGTTTGCAGACCAAAAAATTAGAGAAAAAGAAGAGCTACAAGGATAGTCAATATTTTGACCCTATCCCTTCAAGGTCAGTGAGGAATCAGAACATAAGAGGACCTGTACTATAACATCCTATAACTCAGTGGTGTCCCAAATTTTCTGCTCAAGGAGATTATGGGGCCACAAATGGAATGTGATGGACAATGTAGAGTGTGCCTAAGGAGAGTCACCTAGAGAGAACAAAAATTCTGTCGGGCTTTCATAGAGAGCATTTTGGTCAACCAATGGCTGTGACTTATTCAAATGGCTGACTCTGACAGAAGATCTACAAACTGTCACACATAGTTTCTGAGTAAATCCTAAGGGGATTTGACTGATCTTGTCAGATACAAAAGTTACAGTTTTTTGTCACATAGGTCTTGCTTTAACTAGGTCTTAAAAATCCAGCAGAAAAGTTTAACCATGAGGTATGAAAAGTAGAGTCATATTAATATGCTGAACTATAAAAGGCTCAAGTCAACTTCTAACATTTCCAGTTGTGTTGATAACCTACTGCTATTATGGATTATTAGACTATATTGGGTTATTTTGCTGAATTCTCACATCTACAATATTTGAATGGCAATGGAACATCCATCTCTGTCAAAAAAAAAAAACATAAAGGGGGATATAAATGAAGAGCCATTTTATAGTAATATATATATATATATATATATATATATATATGTATATATATATATATATACTTGTGTATATATATGTACATATATAAATATAATATATATATAAGTTAAGATAGATATACAGCTACTTCCTCTTAGTTCAATGAGAAGAAAGATGTATACTAACAGTGTTTAGACAAATATCAAGTCTGCGTCTTGTACTCTGAATAACTACTATGAAGACAACAGTGTGCAATGTATTAATTATTGTAATTATGCTACTTACCTGTTTTGAAGCTGTCTCATTACTATTTCTTTCTCATTAAAATTGATTTTAAAAATCAGAAAAATAAAAAACATATTAGCTTTACAGAAACAATAAGACTGTCAGTTGACTTGTCCACAGTAAAAAAACAAAGACATGGAAAATGAGTTGTTATCTTTACCGCACAGAAGGTAGAAAGAGCTTCCAACTTGGCACTATTCACCTAGCAAAAATAGCTTTCCAATACAAAAGAAAAATAAAGATACATTTAAGAAAATGAAAACTATGAGAAATTATTACTAAACAACATTCTAAAATAAATTTTCAGTTGGGCATGGTCATTACTTGAGTCTAGACATTGGAGAACAATCTGAGCAAAGCAAGGCTTTGTTTCTTTAAAGGCAAAAAGCAAAACAAAAACTTGTAAATGAATGTTCAAGGGAATTGTTAAAGCAAACATCAAATTATTCCAGATGTAAGACAGAAATACAAATGAAGAGCAAAGAAAAATAAACACGAAGTCAAATTCAAATGATTATTGTCTTTATAAGGCAACAATAATAATGCATTGTAGGTTTGAATATTTATATGGAAATTAGAAACAATAATAGTACAAAAGGGAAGAAGATAAATAAGTACTGCACAGATCTGTATTGACTACAAAGTGGTGGCACCACTCTATAATCTAATTAGTCCAAGATGTATATTATAATCTCAACGTAACCATGAAAAGAATAGCACAAGGAGGCAAACTAATGAGCTAGTAGAGGAGAGAGAAGTCATTAAAATGTTTAATTCATAAAGAGGCAAAAATATGAAAAAAAAAGAACATAAAACCGATGTAAGACCTAAGACTGTGTAGTGAACCCAAACAAATTGGTATTTACATTAAATCTATGGTTAGACTTTGTAGCTGTCTGGTCCACTATTCTTGCTATTACAAAATGTAAGGTAAAATTCTATACATGTGTGAGAATTTCTCTAGAGTGTACTATTAAAGTGGACCACTAACCTCTGTCCTTCTACTCCGCCCAGTCTTCCCGCATTGCTTTCATCACATGACAGCTCCCCAACTGCCATTTCTCATCATCTTTTGAATTTCCAAACTTAAAAGATCTCATGGGCATGAAGTAAAGCTTTATAAATGGGATTTACATTTACCTGATGACTAATAAAGGTATTTTCATGGAGTTAATCTATTTTTCAAGTTGACGTGCACCTTAATGTATGCTATATATTACAGAGCACATTAAGTATCACTTAATGTAACACATTACTGTCTTGTGTTACTGGGGGTGGGGAACAGAAAATGATATTTTCATCCAGAGAAGAAAAAAAGAAATTTAGGCACCTTTTTCCTCTTTTTTCCCCAAAAGGATAAGGACCTAGTTTATTTGCTTTAAAACAGCTCTGAGCAACCAATGAGCATATATTTCAAATCATTAGGTACAGGAGACAGTGACAGACCTTTGCTGCATTGATATGAGGACATCCTACTGCTAGGCACATGTTTCTGTGACACTACTAGTAGGGACCTGAACCACCAGCACGTGGAGATGGAGCCTGTCCTCAGAAATCAAGTTCCAAGATTAGAAATCATCACCTTCATGTACCATCAGCTCTGTGGCTGAGGAAAAGCTCCTTCCTGTAGAGAAGAGCCCCCTTCCCTCACGCTGCCCAAAGTCTCCTCATCAAGATCAGCAAACACCTTCTCTTCGAAGCCCCTGTCCTCATCGGACTTTGCAATGGAGCTGTCATCTTTGAATAACTTTGCATCTACATATTCATATTCTTTTCCATGTGCCTCTACCTCATTTTCCTTTTCATCTGAGTCTTCAGACACCTTTTCATCTATTTCCCTCTTCTCTTCTATCAGCATCTTCGCAGTAGGCACTTTTTCAGTAACGGTCAATGGATTTAGTTTCAGGTAATGTATTGCAAAGCTCTTTTTACAATAACTAATGTTTAACTTAGTGTTTCCCTTGGCTTCATTCATTTTCCCTGTCTGGCTTGTGTTTTTCATGTGAGAAATCTTTTCTTAACCTGGCAATTAAAGATGTCTTCAAGATTTTCATCTTGACTCCATGTTCATGCTCACCAACAGGGTTAGAGATGAGGATGAGCATATGGCGGACAGAAGAAAGAAGATGGTGGTGGACTCGCGGGTTACTAAGGAGGAAATTGAGAAAGACCCAGAGAAGCCAATGAATCGCAAGAAGACATGTCTGCTGCTGCTCCGGGTCTTCACCACGAGCAACGGTCGGCACCACCGTATGGACGAATCCTCCCATGGGAATGTCCCATCCAGCAAGCTACAGATCTATCTACACCTGGATGGATGCAACCTTGAAAGAACTAACTAATTTAACAAAAGAAGTCTACCCAGAAGCTAGAAAGAAGGGTGCACCCTTAAATTTCGCCGTTGTTTTCATGGATCTTAAAAAACCTGGCTATCTAGTTAAGGAGACTGGCTGCACCATATCTGGCAGAAAGAACACAGATGATTCCATGACATGGAAGTTACAAATAGGCGATTACTTGAGCACAGTGATTTCCTTTCTAAATCCAGCACCACCTCCTTCGGGGCGTGGGAGACCATATTAAATTTTATCTACTTTCTCTCAAATTTATTTTTCACCCAACTCTGTAAAATAAACTTATGTACCTTTTCCTCTCCTAATTTTTGCCATGAAGCTTTTAAATTCTAAAGAAATAGTAACGTATCTAGGAAATAGATTTGGTTCACTGGGGTATGAATGTTAATAGTCTGTAAAATATGAAGGAAAATGCTTTTAGCACACTATGAAAAACTGTACTGTTAAATCTTACGTGTACAATCAGCCTGAGTGCGAGAGTTCATGAAAGCACAGGGACAGGACTGCAGTTCATTTTGGCGTTATACTAGGTAGAGGATATTTTAAGCTCCAGAGGAGCAAAACAACAACAACAATGCCATGGGATTATATGAGACTGGACACAAATTTGTGGTGTGGAGTTCAGCTTTTTTGAGTTGTTTTCTGACGCTGGTGATTGAACGCAGGGCCTCAGGCAATGCTAGGTAAGTGCTTCATTCTACTGAGCTACATCCAGCCCCAGCAGAGGCTTTTTAGAATAATATGAGGCAAGGCAAGTTCAAGAAGCTGCTCAGCTGGAAAAGACTGGTCTGTTGATCGGAGTGCAGGGACACAAGGTTAGAGGAACAGTGCTACAATCAAGTCCCTGGCGTTACCTAGTGAGGGAAGGGGGTATTTTAAAGGCAAGAACGAATACAGCAGCGGTGGAGCTCAGGGAAAAGGTTGGAAGATTTACCTTTTAGGACCATAAAGGGGCTAGGATAGACAGAATGTCCTAGTTCCTGTTATTTGGCAGACACTTGTATGTATCTGACCTGAGATACAGTGTAGGATAGTGATTAAAACTGGTAGGACAAAGCATTTAACCCTGACTGCTAGTCACTCACTCTCAGACACATTGCGTAAATCAAGTTTTTGCTTTGTTTTGTTCTGTTTTTTCTTGAATAGAAATACTAGCCTATACAATTGCTTGTTAAATTCTGTAAAGGCTTACAATAATGCCTGACAGATAACAGTAAATACTAGTGATAAGTCTGGAACCTAGCTCTAGTGGCTCTCTTATGCTGTAGTTCATTCCATGCAACCCTTAAGAGTGTATTCATGTAGACTAGATAAATGGGCTTGACTTTTAGATGTAAAACTTGTTCGATTTTTTGAAGACCAGCAATGACTACTTTCCTATTTATTAGGGTGGGGAGGGAAAATATGACTTACTATGTGGATCTAATGGGTAGAAACTAAGAAAAGGCCACTTTCCATATGCTGTGAACTTTTGCAAAGGTTCTCATAGAATCCCAAATCAGACATTCTCCGACATAAAGTAGCTTGGTTGGTTTGCTGAATTCCATTTCGCTTGATTCCAGCTGGAATTTTTCCTTTACAGGTAAAAAATGGTGTAGATAATTATTGAGCTGTTTCCTCACACAGACAATAAATGGTTGCCACAATAGCATCTTGCTTAGTGTTTTCTGTCAGCTGCCTCAGTTCAGGCACTGAAACTGAATTACAGCTTATGACACTGTCTCTGTCTTCTAGCTTTCCCTCAGCAAAAACTGGGACTGTTGTGGAAACCTAAGCCCGGTTAACTCTGGTAATGTGGTTTTCAGTTGTGTATGTGTGTGTACACCTGCATATGAGAGGAGGAAAAAACTATTAAACTCTTAGGCCAGGCGTACAATTCCCTAAGGTTCAACTTGTTCTTTATTAAAAAACTGAACATGGAAAAAAAAATTTTTTTTTCATCTTTTTCTGTTTTATTTTGCTTTTTAAGTGATATATTTAAGTATTAAAAGTGTACATATTAATCGTGATGTTTTGACACATGTGTACATTGTATAATATTTAAATCAGGTTAAATATATCAAGTTCTTCAAACATCATCTCTCTCTGTCTCTCTGTCTCTCTCTCTCTCTCTCTCTCTCTCTCTCTTTCTCTCTCTCTTTGTCTTTTTGAGACAGGGTCTCACTATGCAGTTCAGGCTGGCCTTTAGCTCACTTTTATAGCCCAGGCTGACCTCCAACTCACACTGATCCTCCTGCCTCGGCCTCCCAAGTGCTGGGATTACAGGCGTGCACCTCCACGCCCGGCTCACAAACATCATCTCTCGATGGTGAAAACATTCAATGTGATTTCAGTTGCCAGAACTTCTTGCCCTATATGACTATAGCAGTGCCCGCTGATCAGCCTTTTCCCTTCTCCCTCCCCCTCTTCCTTTCCATGGCTCTGGTAACAAACACTGAATTCTCAGTTTCCATGGGATCAACGTCTTTGGATTCCCTGTGAGTAAGATCATGCCATCATTGTCTTCCTGTGGTTTATTTCACTCAACGATCCACCGTTCCATCCACTATCATCTCAGCCCTGACGTTTCAAAGGTCCAGTTTTCTCCTTCAGGCCTTTGTCTTCCTAGAGTTTAGTTGTATGTGGTATATAAAATAAGCATCTAATTCTTTTCCCATATTGTCAGTTGTCTACTACCATTTATTAGTCATTGATTTCTTTACTGATGATTGATGCTACTACCTATATTGTAAAACAGTATCTCCCATGTACATATACTCCAATCACCTATCTTTATGCTGTTATTACAATTTATATTAGTTTTTTGTTTTGGCTTTTGGTTTCTGGTGAGTTTTAGCTGTTGTTGTTGATGATGATGTTTTCATTTCATTTTGCTTCAGATCAGAGCATATTTTTGTTTGTTTCTTTGGTGCTAGGAAATGAACCCAGGATCCCACAAGCTAGACTAAGCTACATTGCCAACCCCACTTTATTTTAATTGCTATCATTACATATTAAATCCTGTCATACAATTGAATATCTCTTCAAGTTATTTTCATTTTGCTGCCACTTCATTGTCCTATGTGAATTTTAGTTTTAACTTGTCAAGTTTTCAGAAAAGAAGTTTTGTTGGAATTTTTATTAGGATAAATCAACTTTAAGGGGAGAAGTTACATCAATATTAAGACTTCTCCACTATAAACTTATTACACATCTCTATTTAGTTCTATTTTATAGCCCTTAATAAAGTTATATAATTAACCCCTTTAGGATCTGTCTCAGTTACTCTTCTCTTATTGCTGGGACAAATACCCAACAGCCAAAATGAAGGAAGGGAAGATTTGCTCAGTTCACAGTTACTGGAGGTTTCAGTTCACATTCGGCTGGCTCCAAGAAAGACTGGCACAGGGCAGAGAGCAGCAGTTCATAGCAGCAGAACAGCAACAATGGGGACAGAGGCAACAATAGCAACAGAGAGTCTTCTTTTCTGTCTCTCTTATATTACAGTCAGCTCTTTGCCTCAGGCTATCTGCCTCAGGTTACCCCCATAATCCCAGAAGTACTCAGACTCATAATCTCACCCTTGGATCACCCATAATCCCAGAGGGTCATGGGTTAATCTCAGACTCTAGAAGTCCCTGCCCCATGACTACATGAGGCTTTGGGGTGGGGGGACAACTAGACACAAACCGTGACAAGGTCTCACACATTTTTTTTTAATACAGGGTCTACAGCATCTCATTACACAGATCAGACTTGTAGTGATCCTTCTGTTTTCAGCCTTCTAAGCACAGGGATTACAAGTGCACGCCACCACACATCCTCTGTGTAATGAGTGTTTATATTTTATCCCATAAAAAAGGGATTAACTCAGATTTTTCATTTGTAAAGCAGTCAAGAATGAGTGATAACATGAGCATGTGTTCTAGAAGCCATAAGACAGACAGTTAAGATGTATTATAATGAGTCCTGGATTACAAGCTTCGTGAGGGCTAGAAAAATTGGTTTTGTACCTGCACTGAATCCTCAGAGCCTAGCACTGTGTTTGATGTATAACCGACACTCAATAATTATGTACTTTCTGAGTTAGCAAATCAACTCTATGAGAAATTATGAGGGCAGAATCAAAACAGAGATTGTGGAGATGAAAGACCACCAAATCTATGATGAAGCAAGGGTGCAGTTGCATACCAGGAATGAGAAAGAGTGAGAAGCCAAAAGTCACTCCAAGGTACTGCACTAGGTAACAAGGACAGAGAAGGAACAAAGAAGCACTGACATGCGTTCATCAATACCTAATGAGTTCAGTTTCAGTCACATTGACTTTGAGCTTTGCTCAAAATGCAGCTGGATCTGTGGCTGCGTCTTTGGAAGCTGCTAAGGCTCCAGGTATGAGTCGCGCTGTTAAGGTGCAGGGTTCAAGTCTCTTTCACCAATGATGGGCTGCACTCATCTTAAGCTACCCTGAGGTCTCCACAATATACTTAAAAAGACTTGAGCAGGTTTGAAGCTGACTCTGAAGGAAAAATTTGGTTCCACTTATAGAGAACTCAGGGACCTATCCCCATTCGCAAGCTAGGTGGTTCTTCATCCAGGTATAAGCACAATTGAGGAGATCTTCTTTTATAAAATAATGTCACCCTTGCCATCTGTTCCTCCACAGCACATCTTCAAGCTTATCTTCTTTCAAAAAATAGTGTCGCCCTTGCCATCTGTTCCAAGCATGTCAGTGTGCCTTTGACAGCATATACATACACATTGATTCCTCATTAGCAAAGTCCACCGGACATTGTTTGCTTTCCAGTTCCGACCAAAGCCTTTGGGTTAAAGGCCAACAGTTTGCAATTTGTCTCTATTCGCACCTATATGTATCCTACAGTCTCTTCTAGCGTGAACATAGAGTACCATGTTTGCTTGGTTCCTTCACTGAACACCACGTCAGTGTTATTCTCAGACTTTACCGAAGCCCAGTACAGATGAGAAAGATGTCCAAAGCTCTGGTGGTGGCATCTGCTTTCAAGTCTTTTCTGGAGATCTTGTCCTCTGTATTCTTCAATGTTCCTTTACAAATTTTTTCTTGTGATACATTCCTTTTGCTATCATTTCTATTGATATTTTTACTATAGAATTAATGTATACTTGTTTTTAGAATTTTTTCAAGCAACACAAAAGCTCTCTCATCTGTCTTCTTTCCAGTCCACACTTTTTAACCCTCAGAGATAACAGTAATCCAGAATCCTTCTTCTATAAAAGATAGGGGAAATAAGTCAGATACATAAGCTTAAATATCACATCCTTTCTCTTACATGAGAAACCAAAGGATATATATGTATGTTAGAAAATATATGAATATAGATAGATAGATAGATATAGAGATGTATATTAGTAGCAAGTAGGAAGATCATTTTCTCATTGTGCTTACCAGGCAGGTGCTTGTACAGCTAAGCTGTCCACCTCCCTGGTCCCATGGAAGTCCATTTTCAATGAAAGGAGCAAGGAAGGAGAGAAGGGATAGAGAATAAAAAGAGAGAGAAAAAGAATAAAATTAAGATGTAAGCTGTATGATGCACGATGCATATCTACCAACCCCCATGATAACTGAAATCATTATGTACTGTATACACATACTAATAAAGGAAAAATAGAAAGTTAGGTGCAAGAAAGGAGTTGGCAACCACAAGGGAAGGACAAGGAGTGAAAGTGGCACTGCAGAAACCCTGGCAGCCCAAAGGCTACAGAAGCCAGGTGTCTGGGTGTGAACTGCTTGCATCTGTTTCTGCATGCAGATTTGAGTCAATCTTTCTTTCTTCAGGTGGTGGAGAATGGGGTTCCAAGGACAGAGGGATTATATTCATTGTTCAACACGAAAAAGGACTTTTTTTTTTCTTAGAAACACCCCATGTTGGCCGGCAAGATAGCTCAGAGGAAAGTGCCTGCCTAGGCAGAGCACATCAGCCAGGGTTCGATCCCCAAGTGCTGTGTCAGCCACTGAGCATGATGGCTCAGGCCTGTAATCCCAGAACTTGGGAGGCTAAAAACAGGAGACTCACTACGAGTCCAGTCTACGTAGTGAGATGCTGTAGACTCTGTGGACCCTGTACCGAATTCAAAGAAAAAAGAAAGGAAGGAAGAAAAGAAAGGGAGGGAAGGAAGGAAGGAAGGAAGGAAAAGAAAGAAAGAAAGAAAGAAAGAAAGAAAGAAAGAAAGAAAGAAAGAAAGAAAGAAAGAAAGAAAGAAAGAAAGACCCCCAGGCCTTGGACTGCCTTGGTGCTGATCAAAGGAATACGTTGGGTGGCAGGGCCCAGAAGTTCTGAATGGACAGAAAGGAATGGCTCCCTTGTGGAAATGGGTGTGGTCATCAAAACAAGGAAAGTTGTACCCAGCAAAAGTGACTCAGGGAGCTGGGGTGATAGCTTGGTGGTCTAAGCACCTGCCTAACAAGCTCGAGAACCCAGGCTCCATCCCTGGTACTGCATGACAGGCCAGTGCCGAGCAAGCTAGCGACATGGTGGTGCACGTCTTTAATCCCAGTGCTGGGGAGGCTGAGACAGGAGGACCACTACAAGTCCCAGTTGCATAGCGAGACCCTGTACCTACCAAATAAATAAATAAATAAATAAATAAATAAATAAATAAATAAATAAATAAATGACTTGGGTTAAAAAAAAAAAAAAAAAGTGACAGAGAACTCTCTATTACCCTTAATAGTTCCAGACATTTTTCTCTGCATTTGTAAGCTCACAAAAATATGCCTTTGAAGTTTTACATGAATAATAACGTACTGTGACAATTTTTTTCTAGGTTTTGTTTTGGGTTTTTTGGTTTCTTTGTTTGTTTTTGTTTTTGTTTTTTTGTTTTTTTTTTTTTTTTGCTTTAGGGAAGAGTCAACAGTGTGTTCAAGGTCTGACTACTAGATAGGACTCATAGGGACCCGCCTGTTTACAGCCTCCCCAGAGCTGGGCTTAAAGGCATGCCACCAGGCCCAGTCTCAATTGCCAGCTCAGCACACCCCGGGGTTGGGGCTGGCACAGCAGGCCCAGGGATTGAAATCCCAGCCCCTGCACCTGCTTGCAGGTACTTAAATTCGCTGAGCTATTTGGCTGGCCTTTTTTTTAGTATTTGTCAAGGAAAAAATGTTCTTTCACAAAATGCTGAATACATTCTTTTGATCCAGTAATGAAAATCCTCCCGTCCACTATTCCTTTTCTTTGATTGTCCGGAAGCTCCTGACATTTAAATCTCTTCATTAGAGAAGTTTCTTCTTTTCATATTTTTCATTCTTGTAGATTAGAAGAATTCACTCCTATCCTGTCTAGCTTTATGATACAAATGTGTTTTATTAATATACAGCACTTCAGAATCTTCTTGAAAAAAGGCATATAAGTTTATCTAATACTTAATATTTTACATTATTATGCTTCTATTATGAAAGTAGTGAGTGCTTATTATAAAAATTTAGAAAATAAATGGAAAAGGAGAAAACACTCATGTTCCCACCAGTGTTCTTACTAATGTTTTAGTGCGCTGCCTGGTTTTAAAAGTAGGAGAAACCACTAATTCGTACTTACTTTGGAGCAATTTCTTAATCAGAACATTCCTGGCATGGTAGTATATGCCTGCAATCCCAGCATTCAGGAGACTGAGGCAAGAGGATCACAGTGAGTTCAACACCAGTCTGGGCTACATTGTGAATTCAAGGCCAGCATGAACTATAGAGTGTGACTCTGCATCAAAAAAAAAAAGGGCGGGCAAGATAGCTCAGCAGTTCAAAGCAACTGCATAGGCAAGCTTAGGCAAGTACAGAGGCACCGCCTGGTTCAGTCCCCAGTGCTACATGCCACACCAACCCTACCCCCAGTGTGGGCTGAGCAGGCCACAAAATAGATAGATAGATAGATAGATAGATATTTTAAAAACTTTAAAATTCCTGGAGACTTTAAATTTAAGGCATATAAAAAATAAATGAATAAAACCCTTAACAAGAATGGGGAAAGTCTCTGGATACCAAAGTTTATTGTGGCACAATTCACAATAGACACAACATGGAACCAGCCTAGGCACACAACAATGGAAGACACAGAGAATGGGATATATATATCAAGCAAAATAAGCCACACTCAGAAAAACAAGTTATCACAGGTTTTCCTAACACTTGGAATATAAAGCAAACATGACATAAAGTAGAAGACAGACTATTATTGGATAAGAGGAAGAAAATAAGAGGTTGGTCGAAAAGATGGTACTAAGTGATGAGTATCATGAAAAGGATCTAAATCTGTTACATGTATGAAGAAAAATTCCTTAATGAAATCCAATATTTTGTTAAAAAAATTAATGTGCACAATTAAAACTATATCTTAAAAAAGAATAAGAGGAGTATCTGAAGGGCCAGGCAGATAGCTCAGCTGATTAAAGCACCTATTTAGGCAGATCCAGGGGCCAAGGGTTTAATCCCCAGCCTGCCATGTCAGCCCTGCCCCCAGGGCTCACTGAAAGAGCAACTGAGACTGGGAGTGGTGGTGCAGTGCACCTGTAAACCCCGCACTTCATAGGCTGAAAAGAGAAGAATCACTATGAGTCTGAACTGTATAGTGAGACCCTGTACACCCTGTCCTAAATTCATAACAAATAAATAAATGGATAAATAGATAAATAAATAAATAAATAAATAAATGGAATATCTGAAATTTTGACAAGGATTATCCCAAATTTATACTTATAAGTTAATAAGAAACAATCTATTAGTCCATCCTTCCTGTTGTCTACCCTTACCAAAATTAAAATTAAAGTAAATACTACATTTTGTTAGGCTTTTAAAATTTTCAATTTTTATTGTTGTTGGTGATACAAGGTTTCACTACACCATTCAAACTTGTAGTGATCCTCTTGTTTCAGCCTCCCCAGGCCTGAGATTCCTGGTTTGCACCACCGTACTTGGTTTCACCGGCCAGCAAGCAGTACCCAGGATCGAACCTGGACCTTTGCCAAGCATTAGATTGCCAAGCTATCTTCCTAGCCCTCTTAACATTTTGCTTACCCATAAATTCATTGGGAAATTATTCCAAAGAAAACAAAAAGTCGTATTTCTAGGTATTATAGGCAAAACAATATTTCAATCACACATTTGATAACTATATAAGTGATCTTCAGAGTCTCAGTTGTGTAAAGTTTCCAAGGTGACAACAGTAAAAGACCCTACAAGACTATTAAGATTTGTGTGCACACCTGTTTGCCTTCCAAATAGAGCTTCACCTTGAAAGGAAACTAAGGGAAAAATCACATCAAATATTTAAATCCCTCAATTAGTTGACTAAGGAGGCAATAACAAAATGCCAATAATTATAATAATACCATAGGCCTTAAACAATAGCAACTTATTTTCTCACAGTTCTGGAAGCTGGTGGTCACAGGCAAGAGTGGCACTGCAGTTAGCTTTACTGAAGGTCCCCTTCTTGGCCTGGAGACCACCACCTTTGGCATGAGCACGCCCGTGGCCATTCAGAACATGCAGAAAGAAAGTTGTAACCTTTCTTTCTCATCTTATAAGGACACGAAACCTATCAAAGCAGGGCCCTACCTTTAAGTTTCATTTAACTGTAATTATTTCCATCAAAGCCATAGGTCTAAATATACTCACACTGGTAATCGGGGCTCCCATATATGAATTTTGGCAGGACACAATTCAGTCCATAGCAATCTCTTTACTCTGATAGTCATATCATCCAGCAATAATTTTATTTTTTAAAAATAAGCTATTGCAGAGTTTTCCACCTTTTCTCTGAATAACAGTTTACCAGTAGCTCCACATACTAAAAATACGTTTCTTAGAAACTAAGTGTCGAGTTTGAATCTCAGTGTAGCGCAGGAGTGGCGGTGGGTTTCGCTGCCTGTTGAACCGGTCTATTCACTGACTGGCACCTGCTCCTCAGTGAAACTGGGAATGGCTTGCGGGAAGGCTGGGAAGGGCTCTGACAAGCCAACACAAAAGGGGTTTCCCACCTACAGAGGGCAGGCCTGCAGTGCCCCGTGGGCTTCATCCACCGACACCTCAAGTCCAGGATTTTCAGCAAAGGGGGCGTGAGTGCCACAGCCACCATGTACAGTGTAGTTGTCATGGAAAACCTCATGGCGGAGGTGCTTGAACTGCCAGGAAATGCATCCGAGGACCTGAAAGTAAAGCCCATTCATTACCCCTGCCTCTTGCAACTTGCTGTTCACGGGGAGAAAACATTGGACTGGCTCATCAAGGCTCCAGTTGCGGGAGGTGGTGTCTTCCCCCATGAGTACAAGTCTTTGACTGGGAAGAAAGCACAAGAGAAGACTGGAAAGGATGCCAGGATTCCTTATTATCTCAGGGATAATATTCTTAACAGCTGCCCAGTGATTCCAGTGACCATATCTGTGAAAAATACAATTTTGCAGTTTTGTAATTCTATCTGAGTGAAGTGAAAGTTTAATTAGCTTTCTTTTTTTTATTGTATGTACTTAGAAGCATTCAGAATGTCAACAAAACAGTTGCAATTTTTTGCAATTACAGAGTGGTATTCAGCTAACAGAACAACAATTATTTCATATAAGCTGCACCAGAGACAACTGAAGATGAAAAACTACCATCCCCATATATAACTAACCTGTGCTATGCACCAACAAGAACCTGCTTTAAATTTCCATGCCAAGTTACAACCCTCATGCTGTACCAGACAAGGTTAGTGGCTGTTGAAAATACCACCAGGACAGGGCTATCTAAAGACACATTCGGTAGTGCTAACTATACCCCAAAAAAAGACACTATACAGTTTAAAAACGAATCTTACACAGCCTTACATTTCAATTATTTTTCTTCAAGAGGAGTGAGTTGTGTACAGGGGGTTAAATGCTTCATAGACAAGAAATAAAACTGTGCTAGAACGTATTCATCATCATCCTCTTCATCTTCTTCTTCCTCCTCTTCATCCTCATCTTCCTTATCCTCCTCCTCTTCCTTCTTTTGCTTGCTCTTTTCAGCCTTGACAACTCCCTTTTTTGCTGCATCAGGTTTTCCTTTAGCCTGGTAGGCAGCAGTGTCCTTTTCATACTTTTCCTTCAGCTTAGCAGCCTTCTTCTCATATGGCTGCTTGTCATCTGCTGCAGTATTATTCCACACTTCTCCAAATTTCTTTACAACGTCACCAATGGAGAGGCCAAGATATTCTCCTTTGATTTTTGGCCAATACTCAGAACAGAACAAGAAGAAGGCCGAAGGAGGCCTCGTGGGCTCATTGGGATCCTTGAACTTCTTTTTTGTTTCTCCTTTAGGAAGAATATAAGTTTTCATTTCTCTTTCATAATGAGCCTTGTCTGCCTTTGCCATATCTTCAAATTTTCCTTTTTCTTTAGCAGACATGGCCTTCCACCTCTCTGATCACTTCTCAGAAAACTCTGAGAAGTTAATGGAAGCATCTGGGTGCTTCTTCTTGTGTTCCTCTTGGCAAGTTTGCACAAAGAATGGGTACGATGACATCTTGCCTCTCAGCTTCTTAGGATCTCCTTTGCCCATGTTTACTTGCTTTCCTTAGCGAGGTACAGAGTCAATTGGTGCCCATCTGGCTCTCACTTGCCCCGGCGCTGTCTCTATGGAGCTCAATGTACTGCAATGGCTCTAATTAGCTTTCTAACCAACCAAATTTCTGCATTTGAACCTTAGCCATATTGAAGGGTTACTATGGCTTCAAAGAAGCTCTTGATTCTGAGGTAGTGGATTTTGATCGAGTTGACCATTTTTATACTTTTTGTTTTTTAATTTTTTAATGAGAAAAATAATATTAAAACATAAGATATTACAAATGATACAATATTTCACTAAACAAAAACTATGAATTTGGATGTATATTTTGTATTATTTAATATTGTCTTCAAATTAATTGCTCAGATTACCAGCTATATGCATGCAGAATCGGAAGAAGAAAAGAAAAAAGTTATAAGAAATAAAGAAAAAATTGAAAAAGGAAGACAAAAAAAATAAATGAAGCATTAACTGCTCCTTTCCACAGACCTGCAGAAACCTGTGAACCTGTTCAAAAACAAGGAATCACTGAGGTGAGGAGGAGGACAGGGGAGAGAGTGGGGGAAAGAGATTTATCTGTGTTTCAAAGCGGAATGGTTTCGATAATTATACTATGGATTTCTGCTGAGTTGGCTGTTTTTAAAACTGGATTTTAACTGTGATGTAGAAGTTATAGTAACAAACATTTGGCTTTGTGTAGATACTATTTCCACTCTGGTTGATGAATCCAATAAAGATCTCTCTCTCTATCTCTCTCTATCTCTCTCTCTCTCTCTCTCTCTCTCTCTCTCTCTCTCTCTCTCTCTCACACACACACACACATACACACACTCAGGAAAAACATGGCCAGTATGGTGTTGTACACCTGTAATCCCAGCTCAGGAGGATGAGGAAAGAGGATCGATACAAGTTCGAGGTCAGCCTGGTTCCCCGGAGAGTTTAAGTCCAGCCTCAAGTACATAGCAAGAATCTGTCTCAGAAAACAAAATTATATAAACACACATCTGGGAAGATATGTGTGTGTCTGTCTGTCTTTGTGTGTGTGTGTGTGTGTGTGTGTGTGTGTGTGTGTGTGTGTGTGTGTGTGTGTAAGGAGATAATTTTGTATTAATTAAAAACTTCAGTCATCTTAACATTTGAATTGTGCCAAGAGATAGCTCAGTGGCATAAGTGCCTGCCTGGCAAGCCCTAGGTCCTGAGTTCAATCCCTGGTGGAAAAAAAAAAAAAAAAAGACCATTTGGATCCAAAAGGCCCAACATGGCGAGGCTGGTAGGTAGATAGGTAGCTATGGTGAGGCCAGTAGAATGGAACTCAACAATCAAATCAGGAATAGAAGAAATAAACAGGCTCAGGATAGATGCTACCAGCTGCAACGAGAGCAGTGCTTTGTCCCACCATTTATTTAAAATGTGCCTGTGCTTAAATAAGGAACCAAGAGACTATTTGGGGTCAGAATTCAAAATGATCCATCTTCCTATGTCAGTTTAACCTGTCTAACTTTGAAATTTTTTTATCTGAAGTATTAAACACAGAAATACCTAAATCAAATATTTCGGCCTTGCTCTGATCTTCTGAACATAGGCTAGCTCGATTCAGAAAGCACACACTTTTTCCCCATGACATCTGAAGTACAATATAGAAATTCATCCTTTGAGCAGACTGTGCCTTTCCCCCAAGATTTTTATTTTGCATTTAACAAAATAACAGCAAATTTCAGGTATTAGAAGGATCGAAACAACCTCTTCTATTCTGTTGTCCTTAGAACACCATCTTTTATTCATAGCTTCTCTTGTGGTGCTGGGAGGCAGATTCTGTTGCTATAGCAACGCCCTGCATATCCTTGGGGATAGCTTACAGTTTTGCTTTTTTTTTTCCTTATGAACAACAAAGAGCCATTGATGCTACATGTTGCCAAAGGTTATAAAAGTTGAATTCAAAAATGAAAATATTTCTTCTATAGAAGTGGCACACCATATGCGTCCCACAAATTCAAAGAGATATGTAAGGATATGACCTTTGTGTGAACGCTGATGAAAATAGTATAATACTGTTTGGCTTCAATGGATTATTCACAGCAGAAGTAGCTGAAGTGTATGCCTTGTTTTCTAAGACCACTGTGGGGGATAAGGGGCTTATTCCCAGTATCTGTAAGGATCCAAGAGCAAGAAAAAGAAAAAAATAAATAAATAAAAGGTTCCATCACTTCCATTTTGTTTGTTACTTTATAATCATCTGCCTACCCCCCACCCCCACCCAAATGAACTGCTATATCAAAATCCAATTACACTTTGACAGTAAATAGATCTTCAAAGAGTTGTTGTGACTGAATCCTCATTCCTCAGAATAGATATTAAATGTATGAGACGCTCAAGAGCTCTAAAATTTGTATTCCTAGCTTCGTTTTAACTGGATTCTCATCTGTGAAAAAAAAAAAAAAAAATTCCTCAGCTAACCTCCTGGTAAAACTAGGAAAAAGATTTATTTTCAGGTATTCCTGTCAGATATGTTATCTCATCCACCTCCAAATCCAAGAGAACAGAGGAGCAGTTAGAGGCTCTACAGAATTGCTTCCTAAGAAAGTAACCCTAAGAGCTTACCATAGCTCAGGAGATAGAATCTGAATTTTCCTCCTAGCAGGAGCAAGAGCTACAGGCTGAAAATGTAGATAAAATATAACAACTGAGCTCCTCTGTGCTTACTAAGACTACAAAAAATTCACCGGGGTTACAAGAGCTTCCCAGTAGACTAAGTAAACCCCATGACTTTAGGCCATTCACTTATTCATTCATCAATATTCACTGAGTATATCTCATGTTCGACGCTCCTCAGATGCATGTGGCTGGTTATACTGTTGAGGAGTTAGTCCTTAAGATAACAAATCCTTCAGGGGTATAGGTTGTATAAATATTACCTAGAGAATGCTATTAAATACAACAGATTCTGAAGATAATTCTTGCTAGCATAACAAATAATACTTACAATGTTTCTAAGTATCATTTTTGCTCTGAAAGGAGCCAGGATTCTTTAGACAAATGGCTGATTCTAGAAATGGTTATGACAGGAAAAAATACAAGAAGGGTCTGGAATATTTTGTTCAAGGAAGCAAAAAAAAGTGCTTAAATACTGATTGAGTCATGGCAAAAGGATACTGCAGCTGATTTGAAAGAATTTCCAGGAATTTCCACATCTTGGACAATCTGATTGTCAAAATGAATAATGATGGAAATAAGTTACCATACATTCAATGAAAAATAAATGCATGAGTCTATAGTGTTACTCAAGAAAGCAAAGGGAGAGAAAAGGAAAAAAGGGTAAAAGAAATGCTCAGAGCTCTACTTTAGAAAACACCAGCTGCTATGGCCTAAATTGTGTCCCCATCAAATTCACTATGGTGGTATTTGGAAATGGGGCCCTAAGCCAGTAAGACTGATGCTCTTCTAAGCTCAAGAAATGCTGAACAGTTGCCATTTTCATTCTGTCTCTTCCAGTCCCTATCTCTTTCTCCCCCTCCCTTTCTCCTTCCTTCCCTCTGTCTTTTCTTGCCTCCCTCCGTTCCCTTTTCTTCCTCCTTCCCTTTCTCTCTACTCCCAACCCATACAAGAAAGAAAGAAAGAAAGAAAGAAAGAAAGAAAGAAAGAAAGAAAGAAAGAAAAAGTGACTACACAGCCCAGAGGGGACCTTAATCTCAGTTTTCTAACCTCCAGAACTATGAGAAAATAAATTTCTGTTATTCAAGCCTCACCTTTTCTATTTTGCTATGACAACCCAAGCAGATAAATAGACTGGCTAATAAATGTTAGGGAAATGAGAAAATTAGAGAAGTCACCATTTCTCAGCCTCAAATGTAAGAATCACCAGCGGATAGGTGCTAGACCTTTGGGTAAAAGATCACTGATTTTGAAATACAAATCCAAAGCGAACCTTACAAAGTGGAGATTAACTGTGGTACCACCCTTTTGAGCAGGTGATCAAGCAGCACTATCAGGGCTATGGCATCCTAGATGTACCTCCCGGTGGATCCAGTGAGAACCTTTCTTCACCTGCCTAGGACTCTTGCCAAACCTTGCTTATGAGAATATAATAAGGCAATCGGCACAAAGGAGATATTTTTGCAAGGCAACTGACTTAATTCCTCAAAGCTTTATGAATGACTGTCATAAACCCATGTAGAAGATTGCTTCTAGAATGAAAGTCTCTAAACAATCCTACTATAGCAAACCTTGATTAGATCTTGGATTAACAAAACAACTGTGCACTTTTTCAATGGTTCTGTAAGTGAGATGACAACATTAAATTATTGTTAATTTTCTGATGTGTGAATTATATAGTGGTTATATAGAAGATTGCTTTTATATCTGGACAATATATAATAAAGAGTTCTTGGACAGATAGATGATAGATAGATGGACAGACAGACAGACAGACAGACAGAGCTATGGTTTGTGTCTAGTTGTCCCCCCAAAGCCTCATGTACTCATGGGCTCATGGAACAGGAACTTCTAGAGTTTGAGATTAACTCATAATTCACTGGGACTATGGGTGATCCAAGGCTGGGATTATGGGTGTTAGTAATGCTGGGATTATGGCTGTGTGTACTTCCCCCATCCTAGGGCAGAGAGCCTGAATATAAGAGTGACAGAGAGACAAACTCTCTCTGCTTCGATGGTTGCTGCTACTCCTCCCTTGGCTGCTCTTGCTCTTTGCTACCCCTGTGAACTGCTGCTCTCTGCCCTGTGCCACTCTTCCTTGGAGCCAGCCAAGTATAGACTGAAACCTCCAGAAACTGTGAGCTCAATAAACCTTTCCTTCCTTCATTTTGGGTGTCAGGTATTTGCCCCAGCAACAAGAGAAGAGTAACTGGTACAGGCAGATGATAGATACAGACAGACAGACAGACAGACAGACAGACAGACAGACAGACAGACAGATGATAGATAGATAGATAGATAGATAGATAGATAGATAGATAGATAGATTAGATAGATGTATAGATACATAGACATATACATACAAACAGATGGAAGACATCAAAATAAAGCAAAACTAGTAAAATGTTAATAATTGATGAAAGTGTATACAGTATTGAATGCACTATTCTTTCAGCTTTTCTGTGATCTAAATTTTTTTCATTTGAAGTTTGAAAAAAATTAAGAAATATAAGCACATTCAAACACTTAGAAACACTTTGTGCTCTGTGGCTGAGTCTAACTACTACTGACCAAGCACCTTGCAAGACCAAATAAGCACAATGGTTGAAGAGCAGACAGATCAATAGATCTGGGTTCAAAATCTATCTTTCAGACTACAAAAAACAACAAAATCTCTTGGGTTTTATGTTCTTCAGTAAAATCATAATGCTAATACCTAACTGTTAGTAGTTAACATTAAACAAGGTATGTAAAATAATGTATGGAAAGCAGCTATCATAATTACGTGATGGTAGAGGAGGGGTGGGGGCTCTACAGTGCATTCTTTGGTAAGCACTCTCCATTAAAGCTATGGCACCAAGGGCCAGCGAGAGCCAGTGGTGAGTCAGTGGACTAAGCTCCTGCTTTGGCAAGCACAGTGAACAGGGTTTGGTCCCCGGTCCTGCAGGCCACACTGGCCCCACTCCCAAGGGCATGCTAAGCTGGCAACGGAGTCCAGACATGGTGGTGCATACCTGTAATCCCAGGGCTCAGGAGGCTGAAAACAGGAAGATCACCACAAGTATGATCTGCATAGTGAGAACCTGTACCAAACACACAAATGGAAAACAAAAAAAATATGACACCATTTCATAACAGGAAGGGACTTCGCTACCTCCTTGGTGGCCACCTTATGCTAAGAGCCCTTGACACTGAGTCAATGGCAGGGACCTGTCTTCTCTAATCTCCATATCTCCCACAGAAACTTGGACAATGTTATTCAGGACAATACTTTATCTATTTATTATGTTAGATCCACGTTCCCAGCCCTGGCTACATACCAGAATCCACTGGGAGAATTTTGAAAACCTCTGATGACTGGCTCTCACTCCCAGATCATTTTTTATTTAGCTGGTCTGGCTGGGACCCAAGACTCAAGTGTTCTTTAAAACTCCCAGAAAGACTATGAAGTTTCTGCTTTGCATTTTTCCTGAGTGCAGTGGCACCGTCCTCTGCTGCCAGCTTTCTGCCCCCCTGGAGTGACCTCAAGCATTAGATGTAGGTGAACTTCTGCTTTAATGTGCCAGGCTTCGGGGAGGACAGAAACAAATCTTAGAGGATTTCTAAGACCATTGTGTGGCTTGCCATGAAATATAATGGATTTATATATATGTGAGACAGGCATTCTAAGCATGGTAGTATTACACATTGCCATGTTTCCTATCTTTTCTGCTTGCTATCTCTTCATTGTTTAAGCCTTAGGTTCTTGATTTCCATTTAGCTGTGTTATACCTTTCTTATTTTAATTCTTCTTTTGTGTTCTTACACTAGGGAGACTATACAATGTTTACAAAGGTAGGTCTGACTTATTTCACTTATGAGTATACCTTCAAGATACATCCATTTGTATATGAAGGTTTGAGCTTATCATTCTTTATAGCTGAGCAATATTCCATTGTATAAAAAACACCACATCTTTTTCAACCATTCTTCAGGTGATGGGCATTTTGGTTGTTTTCAAGATTTAGCTATCACAAATTGTGCTGCTATGAACATAGGAGTACAAACATCACTATGATATGATGTTTTCAGTTCTCCTGAGGAAATTTCCAGTAGGAGGATAGCTGGGTTGAACAGGATTTCAAGTTCTAGTTTTTAAGGAGTCTCCACACTGCTTTCCATAATGGTTGCACCAGTCTGCATTCCCACTAGCAGTGGAGAAGTGTTCCTTTTTCCCCACAGCCTCTCCAACATTTGTTGTTGGTTGATTTCTTTATAGAAAGAAAGAAAGAAAGAAAGAAACTAATTATATCCAATGCTTCTCTTTCCTCAGTTGATGAAAACTAGAAAGGCATATTCTCCTAAGCCACAAGTCTGACTGAGTTTTCATAACACAACAAGTCTCCAAACAGCAGAACCATTGCTTTAAAACAGTACTATATTAGTTGTCATCTTGGATGTTCACAATTCAGAAAATATTTTCATGTTGTCCCAGAGAAAGCATAACAAAAGGCAGACATTTTGAATGGTAAAAGGAAGACTTATGGGACCTGGAGTCAAAATCAGTGCACGTAATAAAAATATGAGAACAAAGGCAGGCCAGATACTCAGCGGACTAAAGAGGCTACTTAGATAGGCGTAGGGACCAGGTTCAATACTTGGCATGCTGCACCAGGCCTGCCCCCAAGGTGTACTGAGACAGCAATTGAGATTGGGCATGCAGGTGCACACCTGTAATCCCAGTACTTGAGAGACTGAAAACAGAAGGATCACTACAAGTCCAATGTGTGTAGTTAGACCCTGTACTAAATATATATTTTTTAAAAATTTGATAAAAATAAAAAGGAATATTAGAACAGGAACACTTTTTCATACCTCATCTAGCCAGCTGCCAGAATCAGCAACCAAGTTCCCAGTACAAATGTACGTGGACACTAGTTTGACACCGGAAATGTGCCCAACGACCACCTCAATCTCTGCACCCCTCAGTCTTGCCTATGCACCTCATGTTCAGTGTCTCCTGTATCCTCACAGAGTTTCAGCTTCAGGAAAGCGTGAGCACTTTATGATAAAGAAGAGCAAAGGCGCTCACACAAAAAGGCTGTTTACAAAGATCTGTTACGTGTGTGCAATGCTCCAAGTCTTCCCAATTTGGGAGAGAATAAGACCTTCACACCCAGAAATTTGTCACCTTTACACAGGGAAATTTCTGGTCTGCTGTTGTCAGAGAGGTGGAAGGCAGAGAATCCCGCCTGTGCCTGTTGCTTGCAGCTTAGAAGAATCCTGTGCCAGTTGGGCCTATTTCACTAACAAACAACTAAGGACATGAGTTGAAGTGACTCCAGAAGGTCCTTCAGAACAACATTGGTATATAAAATTTAGTAACATATTTTGAAGTAGCCAACAGGAAAAATATCAATAGGATACTGGGCAAGATATGCTGAAAAAAAGCTACAGAGCTCTCATGAAGGCAAAAGAAAGAGAGCCCAGCTCAGAAATGATAAGCAAGGAAAAGCTAGATTGTGTCCAAGCTTTGCTTTCTGGGGAAATCACATTTGATGTTCTTATTGTGTACTAGAGCTTGAAAAAAAGTTAGGGAAATAGTTAATGGAAACATCATGACAAAGACATGTGTATGGCATGCAAGTCAATTTTACATGTGTGTGATTCAACTTGCAGCAGAACATTGCCCAAGGATGCTGGGTCTTAACAAGGAAAAATATAATTCTGCTCTCGTAAAACAATTCTCACAAGAAGTTGAAGTATTCTTTCTAAACTTAAATTCAACCTGTTAAAGCTCTGTAGGTTTCAGGCCCACAGTAGACACAAAACTATGCGAGCTTTTAAGTCCTCTGCTTTCTGAAATTCTGTTTCAATTAGATACAACCCTTTACTCTCAGTCACATTTTAAGTTGAACTCCTTCCCATAAGAATAGTTGCATTTAAAAAAAAAAAAAAAGAATAGTTGCATTATTTCTGATGGAATTAAAGCACATTTTCTAAACTGAAACTAATGGCACAGGCCTAAAATCACAGCATTAGGGAGGTTGAGGCAGAGCACTGCGGCAAATCCAAGGCCAGCCTGGGCTACAGAGAAAAACCTTGTTTCAAAATCAACAACAACAAAACAATGTTTTCTTCCCTCAATCCTTGTTTATTTGTTTGCATGTTTGATTTTTTGTTGGTTTGTGAGACAGGGTCTTGGTATATAGCCTAGCTAGTCTTGAATTCATGATGTTGATGGTTATGGCCTGAAAACAGACAGCTAAATTATGGTCCTGATCCCCCAAATAAGAGCTTATCTTCCTACTGGCCATTTCCACCTTCTTCCCTACTCTAGCCCTGGATACGACTTCCTTTTCACCTTTCCTGTCCACACAGGCGAGGCTCCAATCAGCTCCTTCTGTGTCACTAAACCTGCCCCTAAAATTCTACCTCTAGTAAAAACCCATAAAGTCTCATCCTCCCGTCTCAGGCCAGAGGATCTGCCCATCTGCCTGCCCATGATCTTCTCCACAATCTTCTCCAAATCTTCAGAGTTAAGAAAGGCTTCTGCTTTCCCTTATCTCTGCTTCTCTGCCAGGGCTCCACCACTTCTATCACCGCCGCCACCAAAATCTATCAGATGTAACTCTGGGGGTCTCAAACCCCCAATCCTCCTACTTTACCATTCTGGTCACTGTAATTATCATTGTGTGTCAATATACCCTGATCCTTTTATAAAAGAACAGGATTAAGTGAGCCTGGAGGTACTCACTGTATCCCTAGCACTCTGGAAAGAGGCAGGAAGATCATAGAGTCAAGCCCAGTCTGGCCAACTTTGCAGTTTAGCAAAACTTCATCTCAAAATATAAAGAAAGAAAGAAAGAAAGAAAGTTTAAAAAAAAAGAATGTCAAAGGGCTAACATTATAACCCAGTGAAAAGGTCCTAGGTTCAATTCCTAGTACAAAAAATAAAAATTTTTATTTTTAGGTTGCCCAAATCCTATAAAACCAAAATTAAGAATATTTTAAATATATTGTTACCTCAAAAAGTTGTAACATTTATAACCAAGTCTTAGTAAACTTAACTTGGAATGCATCAATAATATAATTTTTAAAACATCACCTTCAATAAACACTGAATACTTTTCACATTTCATGGGCACCTGAGTATTTGTGCCCTGGTCATCTACTCCAAGCACAAGTAAAAAACCCACCTTGCTCCCCAGGAAACCTCTACATCAGGGAAGGGCAGTATGAGACTAACCAGAACTAACAGACCACGAGCATATTCATCGCTTCCAAGGAATTCCATAGTGTTTCACAAGTATTCTTCTTTATCTTGTGTGAATGTTTGTGTGCACATGTGCACACACACACACACACATGCAAAATTTCAGACTTTTTTTTTTCAAGTTGACACTTTAAAGACAAAGGTTTAGCCGGGCATGGTGGCTCAGGCCTGTAATCCCAGCACTCGGGAGGCTGAGGCAGGAGGATTGGTGCAAGTTCGAGACCAGCATGGGCTACAAAAGTGAGCTCAAGGCCAGCCTCAACTGCATAGCGAGACCCTGTCTCCAAAAGACAATAAATAAATAAATAAAATAAAAAATAAAGGTTTAGAAATAATAGTGATGTATTAAGTTATACTCCTAAGCATGCAGAAGTTGTTGGCTCTCTGAGCACACCTGTTAGGGCCCGGCGGGATGGCTCAGTGGTCTAAAGCGCCCGCTTGGGAAAGCTTGGGCGGCTTCAGGGACCGCGGTTCAATCCCTGGCACCACATGCTGCGCCAGCCCTGCCCTCGGGACAGGCTGAGCCGGCCATAAAAATGAGTGAATAAACAAAGATTCTGAAACAAGAATAAAAATAAATAAAATAAAAATTAAAAAAATATATATATAAAAAAAAAAAAAAAAAAGAGCTCAGAGCTCCGGCAGTCTGGGAATGTTGCCGGTGATCACTTTGCAATTTTAAGCATGCTTTTCCCATTCAATTTTGTGACACTTTCTGTTCAGTCTAGCTATTCGGGGCTTTTACTAAGTTCTGCCCAATAGGAAATTACCACTAAAAAAAGAGGAAGGAAAAAAAATTTTTTTAAGTAACTTCATACACCACCATTAACCCTGGTAAATGCCTGCCTCTAGGAGTGTGCGGGCATTTGGAGATTTCCATCCAATCAGTCTTGCCCACCCCCCACCCCCCAGCAAGACCGGTGTTCTCTTTTCAGCTCGATAATCAACTGGCTTTGACTCATCTGTGTCTGCTTTTGTCTACTTCTGACCTACATGTTCCTGCGAGGGACATCTTTGTCTCACTTTTCTTTGGTCACTGAGTTCATGTACCTCAATAGGCTGAGTCTTGCAGTCCATTACCAAGGATTCTGCTCAACCCTAGGCCACCCAGAAGCCCCCGGCGCATGTTCTCGCTGAATGGCTTCCCTGGTGGCCCATTCAGATGTGCTAATGTCAGAAAAAAAAGGGCTGAATGCGGCGAAGTGACTGCGGCTTCCAACAAAGCTTCCCCTGTGGCGATGTTAAGCGAAGTTAGCGAAGTTAGCGCCACGGGGAGGCTGAGCAAAGTCTAATGCTCCTGTCAAGCCATCAACAGGTGGCATGGATGAGGCCACTTCAACGCGAAATCGCAGTGCAAAGTTCACCGCAATTCAATCTTCTCTTCAGCGTCCAAACTCCAGACGAGCGTGGGGCAATGCCTCCTCTCTCTGGCTGGGATCGGGGTCCTCTGAGCTGGCCTGCAGAAGACATTTGGAGTGGGGAAGGAAGCAGAGGTTATTTGCTTCCAGTTTTCCTGAGTTGCCATCTCCACTTGAGAAGATTTCTGAAGGCCCCTTTACCTCTTTAGGGGTACACAGAAGCAGAGAAAGCGTTTTCTCAGGTCTCATCCCAAAAGCAGGAAAAGGATATTTTACTTCCCCCACAGGACTATTCTGATTATGCAAAATATATACAACAATAGCCCCAAACAATAGCCCCATGTTGCTGATTCTCATAAGAAAATGTCTTGACTTGCATAACCTAAATTATGAAGGGATGATGATCAAACAAAGGGGAAAAATGTAGGGAGAAATACCCCTAGTTCTTCCTTTTAGATAGATTTCTTTTCTGGTAAGAAATATGAAAGGAAACCACAAGTCTGGAATTGTATAATCATCTATAAATTCATTTTTAGGATGCCTAGATATGTGAATAATGCATACATATACAGTATTTCCACATATTAATTTAAAAGAATAGCCCAAAATTATATCCATATTGTCTTAGTCTGTTTTCTGTTGCCATTACTGAATACCAGAGGGCAGGTAATTTATAAACAATAGAGGTTTATTTAGTTCATGGTTGTGGGGGATTCCAGGCCAAGAGCACAGTGCTGGCATCTAGGAAGGCAGTTTGTTGTATCACGACAAGACAGAAGGTGCACATGGCCTGTGAAACATGAAGCAAGCATGCTAGCTCAGGTCTCTCGGACTCTTAAAGCCATCAACAACTTCGTAGTGAAATCAGCTAAGGTGTGCAAATACTAAGACATAAATCCCTTAAATGGCAAAGGTCTTACACTGTTGTCATTTAGGAGAAGGCTCCAAAAATCTACACAAAAATACTTTAGAAACAGCTTTTCAAGCCTCAGTAGGCACAGAAGAAGCCAGCTCATCCAGCTAACACAATTTTGACATCACAAAACCAAAAAACCCAAAGTACATAATCCCCACCACCACCACCATCACCACCAGAAGAAACAGAATGCCTGTGAAGAGGTGAGGTCTGTTTATGCTAATCCCCAAAGAACCCCAAACTCCCTCTTCCTACCATGCAATCAATAAGCAGCATCTCCCCTCCCCTTCCTCTGTGTCACCTGTCTGCCAACTGGTAGGGAGGCAGATTTGAACTCCTCATTAGCTCCTGTCATCTTCTTGCCAACTGGCTGCACAATAAAGCTTGTTGTTTTTACCAAAGTCAAAGGATGGGCTTCTGTGGATGTCCAGCAGTTGAGCTTGTGCCAAATATCAGTGGGGACCCATCCGCATGACCTCATCTAATCTAATTACTTCTCAAAGTACCATTACAATGTGATTTGGGATTTAACTTTCCAGCACATGAACTTGGAGATGTGCACAGCGCACAGTATCACTCACACTTGGTACCCTGATGAGCAGATAGGAATGCCTCCCAGATCCCTGACCCTGAAATGCTGGTGCCAGTCTGCAGAGCCAGTTCATGTTCGCGAGCACCTCCATGAAGGCCCAAAACTCTAATTAATTCCTCCCTGCAGGTCAACATGTGCAAAAGCTACTCTAGTCCTTCAGCTCCTTCAAAACTCTTTTCCATACCTGAATACAAAATTGCAACTGCACAAAGCATGTAAGTGAACTCCCTATCACAGCTAACTTTTTAAAACTGAAATTTAGTTTGAGAATAGAGTCCAAAGCGCACTTCCCCACTATCTTTTCTTCCCACACAAGACAGAACTCTACCCACATGAAAACGGGTTTTTAATATCCCAGGGTGCTAACATCGGAGAGCTCCCAACTAAAGCATAGGCCTAGAGAACCTGTTTTGCTCCAGACTGAAGAAGGATGGTGCCTGTAGGGTGCTATGGTTGTGTCTAGGCATCCCCCCAAAGCCTCATGCAGTCAAGCTTGTGATTAACTCATGATCCACTGGGATTGTGGGTGTGAGTGCTGCTGGGATTATGAGTGTGAGTGCTGCACCCAGCCTGAGGCTATTAACCTGAATGCAACTTAAGGAAGACAGGCCTGCTATCTGCAGACACTGCTGCTGCAACTCCTCCCTTTTCTCTCTTGCTCTTTGCTGCCACCATGAACTGCTGCCCTCTGCTATATGTCACTCTGCCTTGGAGCCAGCTGAGCATGGACTGAAACCTCCAGGAACTGTGAGCTAAATAAACCTCTCTTTCCTTCATTTCGGGTGCTGGGTATTTGTCCCAGCAATGACAGAAGAATAGGGATGATTCCCCAGGGCTCACATGGTCTATCTAGTCCCTCCAGTGGGCCTTCCTGTTGCCTTTACGGCTGGTCTCGTGTTGAGGGCCTCCTGAGCACTTCAGGATGATGGTGATGCTTATCACCACCCATCACCAACCACACCCGTCACCATCATAATTAAAAGGTTATGGAGGATGAGTTTCAAGGTCACCAGTTCCCAAGCCCCAGAAGGAAGGTAGCAGGAGTTGCAGAACCTCTAACAGGCCCTTCAACTCCTTTATCATTTTCCTTGGCAAACATTTAAAAGCAAGGGTCCCCTTCATTACTCTTTACTTTCTGTGAGGGCTGTAATTTTTTGAGACAGTCTTGCTGTATAGCCCAGGCTAGCCATGAACTCATGGCAGTCCTCTGGCATCACCCTCCTGAGTGCTGGGGTTGTAAATGTGCACACCATGCCTACCTCCTTATCTCATGATTATAATAAACTAGATCAACAAAGCAAATAAAATAATTTTGCTAATTACTTGCTGTTATGGTTTATGTCTAGTTGTCCCCCCAAAGCCTCATGCAATCATGGGGCAGGGACTTCTAGAGTTTGAGACTTGACCCATGATCCACTGGGATTATGTGTTTTAGTACTGATGGGATTATGGGTCTGAGTACTGCTGGGATTATGGGTGTGGCCTGAGGCAGATAGGCTGAGGTAGAGAGCTGGAACATAACATAGAGACAGAACGACAAACTCTCTCTCTCTCTGTTGCTCTCTGCTGCCCTAATTGGTCAGTTGCCTCTGTCACTATTTAGGTGCTGTTGTGCCTCCATGAGCTGCTGCTCTCTGCCATGTGCCAGCCTGCCTTGGAGCTGGTCAAGTATGGACTGAAACCTCCACTAATCGTGAGCTAAATAAACCTTTCCTTCCTTCATTTTGGGTGTTGGGTATTTGTCCCAGCAAGGAGTAAAAAGTAACTAAGACACTTACAATTTGGGGGAAGCGGTACTTGGAAATGGACCCAGAATTTATCCTTATCTTTTTTTATTTTGAGACAGAGTCTTGCTAAATTGCTAAATTGCTCAAGATGGTCTCAACGTGCCTTCTGCTTTAGCCAATCAGGATGCTGGGATTAAAGGCATGCACTACCCAGCCCAGTTTATTGATGATTTTTATGTAATATCAAATTGACTTCTTTTTTCCTAATTTGCCTTAAGAATATAGATTTTTTTTTTTTTTTTTACTCAGAAAAGGATTTTTTTTAATGTATTTGGTACAGGGTCTCACTACACAGCTCAGACTCATAGTGATCCTCCTGCTTTCAGCCACCCCAGCACAGGGACTACAGGCATGGGGCACCACACTGGGTCCTCAGGGCTGGCTCAGCATGCCTCAGGGGAGGCCCAGCCCAGAATGTAATGCTGGGGATCAAACCTTGGTCCCTACATTTGCCTAAGCAGGCTTAGTCCTCTGAGCTCTCTCACTGACCCTTAAAAGGTAATTTTTAAAATGTAAATTTAACTAATCCTCAGTCTATTACTCAGAAATGGAACTGGGCCCTCAACTCCCTATGAAAATTAAGCATTTGCATGATGTTACTAAGAAACAATTAGCTAATTTTTTAAATATGTTTTAAAATCATTCATTCATTTATTTATTTATTTGGTACAAGGTCTCACTTTATGGCTTTTTGGGGCAGTGGATGTGGGTAGTACTCTTACTCTTTTTTTATGTATCTGGAGGCCTCACTAGACATCTTGAACTCACAGTGATCCTCCTGTTTTCTGCCTCCCCAGCACTGGGATTACAGGTGCACACCACCATGCCCAGTCTCAGTGGCTGGCTCAGTGCACCCAGGGTGAGGGCTGGTGTGGCCTATGGTGCTGAGAGCAAACCCTGGTCCCTGTGCTTGCCTAAGCAGGTGCTTAGTCACTGTTTTAACAGGAGTAACACTTGTGGTGATTTAGGTCTCTGTCTCAGAAAATGTCCCCTATGATACTGCAGCTGTTCCACTTGGGTTCATCCTGTTCATGGCTAAAGGGGGAAAGAAATATTTTTCTTCACACATCCTATGTTTATGGGTGAGCCTTCCATGACAGAGGACAAAAGAAAATTATATAATTTTATTTAGTGTAAAACAAAGTTTTGAATGACACAGGAAATTTAATAAATAAGGCAGGCAAATCTGTGTATTTTTATGCTAAATTGGATAATAAAAAGTTGGCAACTACAGAGAAATAGGATTGAGTTTCTTTTTTTTTTTTTTTAAGTCTCATCCAATCATAATAGAGTAAACGAGTGGGATTTAGCATGAACTGAGTGTTCAGGTTCTTTTCTGGTGCTATTTCTTCAGAGATAAAGAGGCCCTTTTAAAATAGACATCTAAGTTAAGTAGAACTACATAGACAGTCATGGCTAGGCCCTCAAGGGAATACTGAACTACTGAGAACATATAACGACTGTGGTTAGAGGCACATCTGTTGAGGACCAGGCCTCAAGAGGGAATGGGGCAACTGGGCCTACATGCCTCCCCAGTGAACGAACTCACCTGGGGATTGTGGGATTGGGGATTGTGCTCACCTGAGCCATAAAGTTTGGGCACATATCAGTTACCCTAGTACATGGCTGGGACCCTCTGGCTCATCTCTTACTTAAAAAGTCCTTGCACTTTTCATGTAGCAAGCTATGTCACCTGCTTCCCCATCAGACCAAAATTAACTAAGGAAGTATACTTGCAGTCATATTTGGTGCTCATAGTTTTGTCTCACATTGTACCTACCTCATGATTTTGCTCTATAAAACTTCCTCTGTACAGTGAGGTGCATAGTGATGTACTTTTTGGGTCCCCTTCTATCTCTCAGGAGTAATCTCTCAATAAGATTTCATTTTCTTAATCTCTACTGTTCTTTAGAATTCATTGTTCAGTGCTAGGGAACACAAACTCGGCATAGATGACATCTAACAGATTGGGAATTACGTTGATTTCCGCTATATCATTTGGAGGTCCCACTGAGATCAGTGGAAGGATGTAAAAGTTTACTTTTGTTTCCTATATTCTGGGCTGTGACTCCTTCAGGTAATCAGAAGTCGTCATCTTTTATTGTCAGTTGCTTCTGTTGCTTTTGTCAATTGCTTTTGAATTTTTATGCCTCCTCTACACAGTTTAAATGATGACAAATTTAAATAAGAACATGGGAAAATCATGTTCCTTTGATGAAACATTTTGTTTTTGCAGTCAAGATTTTGTACTCCTGTTTTGTATAAGTTGCATTTACACTTAATAGTTGCTGAAATTTTTGGTACTCCTTGAACAATCTGAATTATTAGTAACAGCGCTCAAGAAAAATAATGTTAGAGAGTCCCCTAGTGGACATTGAAACTAACCAAAACGTAAATTTTGTTTGTTTTGAGAAAGGGTCTCACTATGCAGCTCAGGTTATCTTTGAACTCACTATGCAGCCTGGGCTGCATCAAACCTGCAATGAGTCTCCTGCCTCAGCCTCTTGAGTGCTGGGATTATTGGTATGTGCCACTATGCCCACCTGTCAAATTAGAAATTTATGACATATTATGATTTATAATAGTTCTTTCATGGAATCTAATTTATATTTAGGAAACTTGTGTGCCTGTTAATAAATCATGGGACCTCATCTACTTGTAAAAGACCATAAACTAGCAGCCATTCTTAGGACTTAGAGGGCAGGTTTTACTAGGATAGTCTGGCCTGGCCCCCCCTTTACATCTAGAGGGGAATGTGAAGCCTGTTCTGCCTGTTTTCTATCAGATCTGATCTACTGGTGAGGAAGCAATCCTAGCTCTTGAGACCACCCCATTCTCACTTTTCCAGCTTGAAAGTGATGATCCATAAGCAAATTGTCCCAATAACTTACCCTGTGAGTGTGAGAAAGATAGCCTTCTTTTTCTGATCTGATTCTTATCTTTTCCTGTCACTTTGCACCTTCCTCCTTTGCAGACATGTTTCTGTGGAAGATTAGGGAGGAAGGAGCCCCAAACTGTCTCAACATTCCCTCCTACCCAACAACTGAGAGTTTTTAAACTGAGCCCCCAAAATCAGCATTTGCTAATGCCAAAGACAGGGAGGTATCTTCACTGATGTATAAATTGTGGCTGCTAAGTGATGCATACAGGTTGTTGTTGTTGTTGTTGTTGTTGTTGTTTTGTCTTTTTGAGACAGGGTCTTGCTATGCAATTCAGGCTGGCCTTGAGCTCACTTTTGTAGTTCAGGCTGGTCTCAAACTTGCATGGATCCTCCTGCCTCAGCCTCCCAAGTGCTGGGATTGCAGGTGTGTGCCACCATGCCCAGCTGTTGCATACAGGTTTTAACCTGTGGATTTCAGAAGTGTGCTTCCGATATGAGACATGGAAATTTTAGAGTGGATTTTGAGTAAAACTCAGTCTTGTGTTGCTGCTAAGAAAGATTACCTCAGTAAGTAAGTAGATAACACAAATATCTTAAGGACTTTGTTACTCTAGAGAGTCTAGGACAAGATTTTTGAGCCATTACTTGCCTCTATATCCCCCCAAAATGATCTTTTTCAGGCTGGGAAGTGCTCCAACCACTTCCAGTGTGACCCTTTTATTTTTTTCCCCTCATTTTATTCTTGAAAAATGAGAAAGCAGTTATTCAACTTTCTTGACTATTGGTTTAATTTTGCTAGCAATGCTTCCTTCTTTAAACATGACTTACAGTTAGCATCAATTGTGGTTTGCGCTTTTGGAAACACATTAATTTCTGGAGAAGATAGGAAGGGGAGCCAATGAAGATGGTTATTATGACCTTATCCATCTTCCAGTCATTTTCTAGATACCAGCCACCTGCTCTGGATGAGGTCACTTCAGGGCATGCCTTGAGAACATATAGAAACCAAGTAGAGATTGAGAGAGATGCCTGTTTTTTCTTTTGTTTTTCAGTTTGGGACTCAACCTTGAATCCTCTTACTCCTTTGGAGTATATTTTTGAAGCACTGGAAATTATTCAACTTCATATATTGAGAAAGATCTGGTCAGTATTTTTCTACACCACACATGGACTGCTTCCCCCTCAAGATAAACTGTAATGCAGAGGGAAGTATTGATTATGATATTATCTCACAGCTAGAATTGTACTGTGAGAGAGAGTTACCTTATGTTCAGACTTTCTTTGCATTAAGAGATAATCCTTACTTGTAGTCAAAATTCAAATGAAAGCCAGGAAAAACAGACACGGCTGGTCCTTAAGGCACAGTTGGATACAGTTACTATTACTGAGCCTAATGTTCCCCTCCCCTGCCCTTCAAACCCTAAGGTTGAGGTTTCAAAGCAATCTTAAAGCCTCATACACTATTACTGAACCTAAGGTTCCCCATGCTTGTCTTCTGGCTCTAACGGTGAGGCTCCTTAAACTAACCATAATCGACACCATTGCTGAGTTGCGTCCATCCCTATCTGATTTTGTTCAAGCTCCTCAGAAGTGTCCCTTACAGAAAGTAAATAGAGACTATAGTACTAACCATGTCCATGTGTCCTTTCTCTCAGTGACCTCAAACAGGTCAAGTCCAATCTAGGCAAATCTTCAGATGACCCAATAAGTACACTAAGCTCTATAGAGGATTTGCTCAGATTTACGAGCTAGACTGGAAAGACGTAATGTTACTCTTAAATCAAATATGGACTTCTAATGAGTGATAAACAGTGCTGTGAGTTGCTATTACATTTGGAAATAAATGTCATATTGTTAATTTTAGAAGTCCAGAAGATAGGCAGCAGAAGCCTACTGCCAACAATTGACAACTTAAGGGCATGAGGTAACATCCTTACAACACTCCAATCTTAAAAACCTAGTAGAGAGTGGGGTTGGCACAGGACTTCGGATTGTTAAATGAAGCAGCAGTATCAATCCACCCAGTGGTACACTTTCCTTAATCAGATCCCAGAAGATGCCAGTTGGTTTTCAGTATTAGATTTAAAGGTTGTCTTCCCTTGTATTCCTTTATATATAAGGTCCAAGTCTCTTTGCCTTTGAAAATCCTCACTAACAGCCCTCTCAAGAGACTTGGACTGTGCCTCTTGAGGCGTTCAAAGACAGTCTTCTTGTTGATCACAAGTTGGCATGTTTTGAATAAACTGCTTTATGTCCCTTCTGAAGAGCTCTCCAACCAAGGCACTGTGTTCCACTGAGTTTATAGCAGACAGAGGTCATAGGTCTCTAGGTCAGAGTCATAACTTTGCAGCCTTGAGGTAAAATATTTCAGCCTTATAACTAAGGGAAAGTGAAAGGTAGGGATATGTAGTAGTGACTCTACATCAGATTCAGATGCTTGAAAGTTCTTCACTTGCCCCTGGGCCTCGTGCTCAGCTAGCAGAACTCATAGCTCCGACCAGTGCTTTACTCAGTGAAAGACAGAAAGTCAATATTTATACTGATTCAAAGTGTACTTTCCTAGTGTTCCATGCCCATGTAGACATATGGAGAAAAGAAATTATCTGACAGCCAACGGTACACTCCTAATGATCATGAGCGCAATCAAAGTTCTTCTAAGATGCTACTGAGAACTGTCTCATGTACTAGTAGGACCCCAATTAAGAAAAAGGTCCTATCACAAGAGTCAGCAATCATAGATATAAAGGTATCTACTTCTGGATATGGAATGAGTATATATCATTAACTCCAACTATAAGACAGCTTAGTAGAAAGGTCCCCTTAGGTTGGGAACAAAGAAATCACCCTTATGTTCATTGGTCTAATGCTACTAAATACCTGGGTTGAACATCCCCCAACCAGTGTACACACCGTAACTTCACAGATTGGAGACTGGTTTGAAACAGATTAATCACTCCAAAGTTAGATAGGAAGCCTCCAATGACTTAATTAGTCTTGAACCAATTAATGGGGCCTGGCTACACTCCCTTGGATGGATAAGGAGATGAACCCTGAGATTTACCTGGCAAGATAGCCATGTCAAAAGTAACAACCGGGCCCAGTGGGATGGCTCAGTGGTCTAAAGCGCCTGCTTGGGAAAGCTTGGGCAGCTTCAGGGACCACGGTTCGATCCCCGGCACCACATGCTGTGCCAGCCCTGCCGTCAGGGCACGGGCTGAGCCAGCCATAAAAATGAGTGAATAAGCAAATAAAGATTATGAAACAAGAAAAACATAAAAAAAAAAAAAAAAGTAACAACCAACCTGAAAACTTATCCCATCTATGACCTCAACAATCTAAGAGTGTGTTTCACCTATACGAACATTTGGCTTCTGTCTTTGTCCCTTCCCTAGGATTAGAAGATGTCGTGCAACACATCAAGGCCTTGTTAACTCTACTTAGTGATGCCTTAAATGACACCTTGATTGGTCTCTCTCCTAAATTAACAAGTAGAATAAATGAGGTGAGCTATCCTCCAAAATCAGATGCCACTGGACATCCTAGCAACAGCCCAAGGGCACCTGTGCAATTGTAAAAGCTGAATGTTGTGCACACATTCCTGATCCTTCTGCTATTATTTCATTGGATGTTCAAGGTATTAAATGACAGGTTAAGGCCATGTTGGAATCTGAAATTCCTGGACATTTCCTTATCTTTTTTCATGGGAGGCTATTACTGACTCTTCTTAGTGGAAGCATTTGTTGTATTCATATTTATTTTTGATCTTATTATTTGGCCCATGCATACTTAACTGTTTCTTTATCCTTGTCTCCTTCAGACTTAAAACTATATGCCAACCTATGACCAAAAAAATCCTGATATCTATTGAGGACCCTTAGGTTCTCTGGAGAGTATCTGACTGTATCAGAAGTATCTGAGAGTATCAGAAGTAGCCAGAATGGTCATAGCAGCTAGGGGTACCTCTTCAGAGAGAAGAATATTATAGAAAGATGAGATAGGTGGAAATATTGTAAGCAATCAGACAGGGCTAGGCCCTCAGGGTGTCAGTGCAGAAGATAAGAACACATTAGAACTGTGGCTATCAAGATCAGGACAGGGTGGCCAGGCCTGCTCCCCAAGGGATGAGCAATAGATTGTACTCATCTAGGCCAGTAAAGTCTAGGTAGACATGAGTCATCCTGGTGAGTGGCAGGAACCCACTGACTTATCTCTTCCTACAAAGTTTCTGTTCCTTCCATGTACACTTGCCTTATCACCTGCTGCCCCACTCTTAATCAATGTTACCTAAGCAGCTAACTTGGTAGTCTTATTGATTGATCATAGTTTTGCCCCACATTGTACCCATCCTGTGATTTTTGCTCTATAAAACTTCCTCTACAAAGTGGGCTCAACAGCAATCCACTTTTGTGTCTCCTTCCTGTCTCTCAGGCTCTCTCTCTCTCTCTCTCTCTCTCTCTCTCTCTCAAGTATTTCATATTCTTTTTTGTCCTTTTGAGACAGGGTCTTGTTGTGCAGCTCAGGCTGACCTTGAGATCACTTTTGTAGCCCAGGCTGGTCTCGAGCTCTCACAATCCTCCTGCCTCAGCCTCCCAAGTGCTGGGATTACAGGTGCGCACCACCACGCCCGGCAATATTTCATATTCTTAACCTGCTCTATAGAACTCATTCTTCGATTTGGGAGAACACAAACTCAGCATATCTGACATCTGACAGCTTGGGAGTTACAGTTATTTCCTCTGTACTACCTTACCTCAGATTTAGAAAGCACCTTCAAATGAAGCTTTTATGACCTGCTTGCTGTGGAGGTCCTAAAACCCCACTAGATTTTATCCCCTGCTTCAGGACAGAAGAAGCAGGGCAGGGCGACAATAACTGTCCTACCTCTACTCTCCCGTGCTGAGAAAATATTTGGAGTACCATGTCCCAAACCCCATCCTTGCCAATTAGAGAATGTGATGCACAGATGATGCACAGGAAACAAGTGGAAACCAGATCAGGTTTGTACCTAGCCACCTCCTTTGCATTATTTCTCTTACCTTTTTTATGCAGATCACCTTAAGAAGTCAGAACCTTTTTTTTTTTTTAAGAGTGCTCCATATTTTGCTTTCTTCACTAGACCTAAAGAAGTGCCAAAGAATGCCCAGAAAGAAAGGGCCAGTCCACAGCTGGCTGTTTACAATTCCTTTTGCTCCCTGTCTTCTTTCTTGCCCTCTTCCCTCAACTGCCCAAACTTTGCCTTTCAAAGCAGCCTTGACTTCAGAAAAGTCAAACCTTGGCAGGCGCAGATGTGTCCTGTTTTTTGAAGGCAGGCGAGTAGCAATAATGGGCCTTATGAAGACAGAAAGCCAAAGCGAAGGATTCCTTTAGATCCTTAAGGGAATATTGACAAGGCTCACCAGACTCAGACCAATGAGAGAGAGAGACAGAGTTAGTGTCATTTCATATTGGTTAGAAAATGAACCATTTAAATACTGCTGTGGAAGAAATCTAAAAGGATTTAACAGAAATTCCTTTTTTTTTACCCAGCCTCCATTTTTTACTAGAGACCAAGGGCAAAATTGTTCTCTCAGTTTCCCTGAAGTTCAGGAAAGAACTCTTCACATTATTCATTAAGTGTGGTATTCAGGCCCTGAAATCCTTTTCTGTATGGTGACTATCGCACCCAAGGACCTTGGGTTGGGAAGACATATACCAATCCTCAGAGTGAATATCTGCCTCCTGTAGCCTTAAGGCTCAAACTTAATCACTCTTCTTTTTATTGGATCCTAGTGCCAAACATTTGGTCAAGTCTACCACTTCCTTTCCAAGAAATGACTGGATTGTGAGGTTAGAGTATAGAAACATTCCAAATAATAATTACATTGGCTCTAATCCTTCTTGGACAACTGCAGTGGCAGAAAGACACCGGTGAGCCTGGCAAAGGCAGTGCTATGGCACTCCACAGAAGCCCAGTTCAGAAGGCAGAGGGATTAAATATTCACCAAAGTGCAAAGGCACTGTAGCTCACACTTGAGGCATTCATGTGAATAGGCAGAACGAACACTCCCCTATGTGCTCTGTCCTTACTAGCAGTGTAGCTACCACAAGCAGGATTTCCTTATATGGAAAAAATCATGTCTTATCTTTCTTCCTTTTTGACTCTGGAGCAGAATTAGTTTGGCTTTGTGTGAACTCTACTCCTACGAGGCAAATCCCTTCTTTGAAAGAAAATCTTCCTCCAAGACTCCCACGCTCAGCTGCAGGATAAAGAACATTAGCTGCAAAAGATGCCAGGGAGGTGTTTCAGCTATTTCCAGGTATGTACATGTGTAGATTTGTACCACGGAGTAGCAAAATGCCAGAGGATGTATTTTTTCATGGAATAAGTTTCCTTCCTATATACTAAGCTACCAGAAAAACAGCTAGCTATATTTTTTGCTCTAAAACATGACATTAACATAGTAAAATCACTTTGAGGAAAGACATACACAGAGCACATCATAAAAATAATTATAGGTTGTAATTTTTTTTAAAAAAAAAAAGGAAGTATCTGAAGCAATATGTTAGACACAGATTTTGTCTTTAAGAAAAAAGTCAATTATGCCAAGACGTCTAGCAAACCTACCTCTGCAGGACATGCTGCAGGTCTGTCTATACCTTCAGAACTGGCCATCAGCTGCAGTCGTCATCTTCCTTTGAGGTTGTGTGTTTTTGTACACTTCAAAGAGGTACCAAGATGATAGTAAGGATGAAGAGAGTAGGTCCTATCCCTCAATCCAGAAAGTGTTAGGCATCCTTTACGAGCTTAAATGGTCGTTTATTTAATCATAAAAAAATCTTCCTTCCAGGGCTGGGTCTTGAGTTCAATCCCCAGTACCAAAAAGAAAAAATCTTCTTTCACACACACAAGATTAAAACTAGCTAGACCATAGTAAACTGTATTAATTAATGTAGTCTATCTGCTAAAAAACACAAAATAATCAGCTGTGAAATCTTTATGCCAACTGGTTGCATACCCTTATAACATATATGAAAAAATAAATAGCAGGACACTTAACTAAATTATTTCAAATCCATATCACCTCTCTTTTTGTAATAATCCTGATGGTTCCTAACCATCATCAAATGACCCTTCTTTTCTTTGGAATTCCACTGGCAGCAGTTGATAGCTCCTAGATTAATTATAATGGATCAACCTTTATAAGTAAGATTTATTTATGTATTAAAAATCAACAACTTGACCTTGCTCTTCCATGCAATTTTCTATATATATATAAAAAAAAAAATCTGACACAGCTTACAATGTTTTCAATCATTTAACAACTTAAAATATCACCAGCGACTGGCACCCAAATCTAAAATAAAATCAGCAACAGGTCTTAAGAAAATCGTTCAGAAAGCCTATGAGACATTAAGTAAACATTTTGCTTCTGTTTTCTAGTCCCTTTTTGTTTGGTTACCATGGTAACCTCTTTTGTGGTGGTAACTTGGAATGTATAAGAATGTGCTGCAATTAGATGCTTGTGTCCTATTGGTCAGTGTGATAAGAGAGTAGTAAAGAACTAAAAAGAAAGGAAAGGAAAGGCACTGGTGAATGTGGGCAAAGCCAACATGTACTTTGGGAACCAAAGAAAAATGTTGGAAGCTTAATTACCTTTCAGAACTATTTTCAGAGTTGCTCTTCATACAAATTTCCCTAGCTTCCAGCCTGCAAGTATCCCATGTGCTTTCATCGGTGACCTCTCACCTTCTTGACCTTCCAAATTACACCTTTGCTGTAACTCATGCATTGCACATTGTTTTACCTTTGTTATTCCCTATTTGTTTTACAGACATGTCTTATGCCTTATGAAGCT
>PVJA010011156.1:0-55494 GCA_004027025.1 Myocastor coypus | reverse complement strand
GACAATATGCAATATGTCAACTTTCAAAGAAAAGAAAGGGGAAAAGAAAAAAAAAAGTAATGTGGATTTAGAAAGGTTAATGTTTAATTGTTTGATCAATCTTATATACCTATATGTATTAATCTAAACTGATCTGATGATGAAAATATGTAATATAACCATTGTTAAATTTAAACAATAAAAAATTGAAAAAAAAATGTGAAATTTTTGGAGAAAGTACATTTGCCCAAAGAAGCCAGATATGCTACTGTCCAAACAGGGAAGGGAATTACTACACAACATATGAAATAATTTAATGCATTTCATAAGACTAGAAATCAACTTTTCTAAAGCTTCATATTCATCCATCGCATCTACAGAGCTGATCCAGGAACAGGCATTCCTTTTTTTAAAAAAAAAAAAAAAAAAAAAAAAATTATTTATTTATTTATTTATTTACTTACTTACTTACTTACTTACTTATCTACTTATTTATTTATTTGTGTTATGGCTGGCTCAGCCTGCTCTGAGGTGAGGCTGGCACAGCATAAGGTGCCAGGGATTGATCTGAAGGCCTTGCACTTGCCTAAACGAAATTTTCCCAGGGAGGCGCTTTAGACCTCTGAGCCACCTCGCTGGAACGGAAGTGACTTTTTTTTTTTTTTTTGTCTTTTTTGAGACAGGGTCTCGCTATGCAGTTGAGGCTGGTCCTGAGCTCACTTTTGTAGCCCAGGCTGGTCTCATACTCGCACCAATCCTCCTGCCTCAGCCTCCCGAGTGCTGGGATTACAGGCATGTGCCACCACGCCCGGCTCGGAAGTGACTTTTTAACAAAGGCTTTCTGTGTTGATGTCTCAGGGCCCTCAACTCTCATGCAACACAAAATAGCTTGCAAATTTTAGGTAAATAGTATGAAAAAATTCTTTTAAAATTTTATTTTATTTAAACCTTATTTAGTTGTTTGTGTTTTGTCCTGCTCAGCCCGCCCTGTGGTAGGGCTACTGAAGCACGTGGTATGAGTGATCGAGCTGCAGTCCCTGGGGTTGCCTAAACTTTCCTAGACAGGCGCTTTACACTGCTGTTGCGTCTCTCTGGACCGGAAGTGACATTTCCAAAAGGGCTATTTGTGTTAATGTCTTTCTATCTGCAGCCCTCCTAACCCTATGCAACAGAAAATAGCTTGGAAATGTTAGATAAATAATATGCAAAAAAATTCTTTAAATTTATTTCAGTTTATTTTTTAAACCTCATTTTTTTATTTGCAATACATCTGACTCAGGCTGTCCTGGGGGTAGTGGTTGGGCTGGTGAAGCAGGTGGTTCTTTAGCTTGCGGGCCTTGACCACCTTCTCTGTGGCCTGCTTCTCAGCCTGCAGCAGCTGCTAGATTCCTTGTGACTGGCTAGCCACGGCTGCTCCTGCAGCCACACTTGGGGAGACAGTACCACTTTGATTATATACTCCTATGTTGCAGTTTTAAATTGCATTTTCATAGTAACTAATGATGTTGAATGTTTTTTGTGTGCTTATTTGTTATCCTCACCTTTTTTGCTGAAATGTCATTTCAAACCAGATGATTACTATTTAAAATTTAACTTAATTTTATTTTGAAGAGTAAAAACAGAAACAAGAACAAAAAATCAGAAATGAAGACAAAAACAGGGCAACAAGCAACAATACATATGTTACAGATTTTCGAAACAAGAATAGCTGATTAACAGAGTTCTGTAAGATTAGACAGATGATTACATATTACCTCTTGCTTAGAAGAAGCCTTGAGTTTTTGTGCAAGTCTCTCTTTTTTATACCTATTTAAAAAATTAAAGAGAGTACTTTAATAATTGTTATGACATTAGAAACGGAACCAATTTAGAAAACCAAGATGACATGTATTCAAGCATACTTTTTGTATTATTTACATTGATGTCCTCGATGTAGTTGCTCAGATCACAGATATTGGCATGGAGATAGTCAAAGTGAAAATTCTACACATTAGCTGGTTGTGGTGGTGCACCCCTATAATTCCAGCACTTGAGAAGCTGAGGCAGGAGGATCAGTGTGAGTTTGAGACCAGGATGGGCTACAAAAGGTGAGCTCAAGGCCAACTTGAACTGCATAGCCAGACCCTGTTTCAAAAAGAAAAAAAAAGGGGGGGGGGAAATTCTAGGTATTAACTGCTATTAAAAAAAACATGGAAATTTTTAGTACAATCACCTCAGGCATCATGCATATCTTCTTCTATGATTTTTCCTTGCCTTTTCCACCTAACTTTTCTCCTTTGTCTCATCTTCACTGTTTAATTCTTAAGTTCCTTTTCTTTCTGTTTTACTATATCTATTATACCTTCCAGGTTTTATTTCTTCTTTTGAGTTCTTATGCTAAGGAAACAATACAATACTTACACACATGGGTCTGATTTATTTCACTTATGTGTATAGCCTCTAGATGCATCAACTTTACTACAAAGGCTTAGAGTTTATCCTTCTTTTTAGCTGAGTAATACTCCATTGTGTAAAAATACCACATCCTTTTCATCCATTCGTCAAGTGATGGACATTTTGATTGCTTCCAAGATTTGGCTATGGCAAGTTGCGGTGCTACAAACATGGGTGCACATATATCATTACAGTGTGATGTTTTCAGCTTTTTGGGGAAAGTACCCAGAATGGGAATAGCTGGAATGGATGAGATTTCCAGTCCTAGATTTTTGAAGAGTCCCCACACCGACCTCCATAGTGATTGATTCCCTCTGCAACATTTGCTGTTGGTAAATTCTTATGGTAGTCATTCTTTCCAGGATGAGATGACATCTCAATGTTGTTTTAATTTGCATTTCTCAAATGGCCAGCTTTGTGGAATATTTTTTCAGGTATTTATTTGCATCTTGAATACCTTTTTCTATTTTCTCTTTCTTTCTTTCTTTCTTTCTTTCTTTCTTTCTTTCTTTCTTTCTTTCCTTTGTTCCTCTTTTCCTCTTTTTTATTTTGTTTAGTTTTCTCTTTTGAGACAGGGTCTTACTATGCAGTTCAGGTTGGCCTTGAGCTCACATTTGTATCCAAGGCTTTTTTCGAACTCATCCTGACCCTCCTGCCTCAGCCTCCCAAGTGCTGGGTTTACAGGTGTGCACCACCATGTCCAATTCCCTCTTGTATTCCTTAATTAGGTTGTTTATTTCATTTTTGGTTGCAAGAGGTCTTTCATTATTTATTACTCTAGTCCTTCATAGGATATGTGATCTTTTAAGATTTTTTTGTTCAGTTTATGAATTTTCTTTTTTCTTTTTAAAATGTTGTTGGTGTATTCTTGTAATGTATAATTACATTTGTTTGGGTAATGGTACATGGCTCTCATACCTTGATCATTTTTGATCCCCTTTCCCTCTCAATGCCCTCTTGCCCTTTCACCTTTGCCTTGCCCCAATCAAGATGTGTATGTCTTTCCTTTGTGATGTGTTTTCATTTTCTTAATGCATTTTGAAGTGCACAATCATTTTACTTATCAAAGTTTAATTTGTGACTATTTTATTTTATTTGTTTATTTATTTTGGCATTGGGAATCAAACTCAGGAACTTGCCCTTGCCAGGAAGGCACTAACACCACTAAGATATATCCCTGGTATAATTTGTGAATATTTTCTTGCCTGGATCATACCCTTGGTGCTCTATTAGTCAGCTTTTAGGGACACAATACTCAATACCCATAATTCAAAGAAACAGAGGTTTAATTAGCTCCACTTCTGTCTGTAATTGGCTTAGTCTCAGAAAGATTATGGCAAAACACGTGAAAGAACAAAGCTGCTTACTTCATAGCACCCAAGGTCGTGCTTCCATGAGCCACCCAGATACTCCTGAAGTGTGCTGTTCCAATGCACAGGACAAATCCTAAAGACACTCAAGTTCGAACTCTGCCCTAAATACTGCAGTATCATAATTTAAGACATTGTCTAATAAAGGTCACGACTATTTTTCTCTAATTTTATTTTTATAGTTTTAGCTCTTAAATCTTGGTATGATAAAATTTGAATCGATTTTGTGTATTGTGTGAGGAAATACTGAAAATTCATTTTTGAATGTGCATACACACTACTAAAATGTCCTAGTCCCTTTTATTGAATATTATTCTTTATCTATCAAACTGACTTTGGTAACTTTACTAATAGCTTGACCATAAATACAAGGATGTATATTTTAGTATTGCAGTTCAGATATACTAATGAATGTGCCAATCTATATGTCAACAGTTTGAAATTAGGAATTGTGAATTGTGCAACTTTGTTCTTTTCGAAAAATTTGTTACTATTGTAGACCCATTTTATTTCCATATGGGTTTTGGATGAGTTTGCCAGTTCCTACAAATTGCTACCCCTGTCTCAATTGCCGTGTGGGTGCACCCTGTCGGGGGAGCTGGCACAGCATGACCAGCAATCGAAGTAGAAGGGAATTTTAAAACCTAAGTTTTCATATGACTTTGAAGGGAGTTGTCGAAAAGAAAATTTCTTGTTATTACTATACGTTAGTGACAAATAGCAATTACATTTATTTTGCATCCCAACAAAGTCATGATTCTGAGTTCATGGCTTCAGCCTTGGTGGAGTTTTCCCTCAGAATGTAACTAATAGTTGTTAGTAGATATCCTTGCCGTTTTTCAAAAACTGCAAATATCCTCTGCATGCACTGTTTTTGTGGGAGGTTTGCAATCTGAGAACATTATTCAGGTCTCCTCACTGCTGATTGGCTGCAGTTCTGTAACCACAAAGCACCAGCATTCTCCCATTGTAACACATTGCCTCATCACATGTAGCTAGCTATGTTTAGTGTTCTCAGTCTTGTTTTTACTCAAGCCCTGAGATTACCTTAGATTCTGCCAAAATACACTGACGTTCTAAAGCTTTATTAGTTCTTTGTTCTATTAAACTAAATCCATAGCTGAGGGAGAAATAGCATGTTTAGAGTTTAAAATATAAAAAGGAAATATTTTTGTGCACAAATTTTTCTGACCACATCTAAATTTTGTAGGGTTTTTTTTTTTTCAGTTCATGGGTGCTCTAGGAATGTAAGCACTATGAATTTAGGGAAACAATATAAAACATGTCTTGACCATTATTAATTACTTTTCTCTTTTGTACTGTCCCAGATAATCTTTCCCATTTCCAAAAAGCTCTACCTGTTTCTTTTCATTTCTCCTTTATTTTGCTCTTTAATTATTTACATTTTAGGTGTCTCATGGATGAGAAATGACATGATAATTAACATATATCCCATTCATTTCACTTAGCATTATAATCTCAAAAATCTATTTTACTATGAACTTTACTATAAACTTAGCCTTTTTTTTTGTCTTTTTGAGACAGGGTCTCGCTATGCAGTTGAGGCTGGCCTTGAGCTCACTTTTGTAGCCTAGGGTGGTCTCGAACTTGCACTGATCCTCCTGCCTCAGCCTCCCCGAGTGCTGGGATTACAGGCGTGAGCCACCACGCCCGGCGAGCTTAGCCTTCTTTATGGCTGAGTAGTAATTCAGTCTGTATATACAACACATTTTCTATAATCGTTCATCTGATAGTAGGTACCTAGGCAGTTTCCGTATTATAGCTGATACCCAGGAAAGGCATAATTCATCTGAATGGAATCTTCTATTTTTAATCTTTTAAAGAGATAGTTCATACTAATGCAATGTTTTTTTTTATTAAGTTTGATTCCTGACAAACAGCACTGTTTTTTTTTTTTTAATTGTAGTGTTGTTCTTCATACAACACACTTAGAATTTATTAGACCATGGTTACTATCATGGTTAACCTTAACTGTGTCAACTTTCTTGAATGTGGTCCACTTCAGAGATTACTAAAGCACATTCTGGGTGTTTCCGGGTGGGTTGAATGGGTGTGATCGTAGGTACGGTGTATGATCCATAGTCCCTTCCACTCTGGCTTTGTTTTCCTCTTCTGCTTCCTGAACGCCAAGAACTAAAGCATCTTGTCTCTTGCAGCCAGCCAATCATTGATTAAATTTGCTGAAACTGTGGGCCAAATTAAACCTCTCCTCTTTTGAATAATGGGTTTCAGGCATTTTTTTTTCATAGCACCAGGAAGTCTAATATGCTAAGGATTTAGAATTATGCTAAACAGTCAGGCTGAGTGAAAGAAAAATAACCTCGTGAAAGGATGATTTTGGTATTCTGTGAATCTATTGGATCTTCATCCACAAAAATGCAGTTCCTGCTATGCTATAATACTACAAAGCTTTTGTCATTTCATGTACATTTATTTATTTATTTATTTATTTATTTATTTATCTATCTATCTTTTTGAGACAGGCTGTCAAGATGTGGTATGGGCTGCTCTTGAGTTCACTTTGTAGTACCAGCTGGATTTTATCTCACAACAATTCTCCTGCCTCAGCCTCTCAGATATTGGGATTACAGGCACATGACATCATGTCTGACTCACATACACAATTTATGAACTAACTACATTCAAAATAACACTACAGGATGTCTCCTACTTCAAAACACAAGTTCTATTCTGGGAGAATGTAGGTTAGATTCTCCCAATGTCCACAGAGGTGATACTTGAGACCAGCCTGGTGGCTCAGAAGACTAAAATAGCTGCTTAGACAGAGGACAGTGGCCAGGATTCAATTCCCCACCTGCTGTGGTGGCTCTGCCCCGTGGTACACTGAGAAGGCAATTGAAACTGGGTGTGGTGGCACACACCTGTAATCGCAACACTTGGGAGGCTGAAAACAGGAGGATCACTATGAGTCTGATCTATGTAGTGAGACCCTGTAGACTCTTAACAAATACATAAAAAGGTGATACTTATACAAATTTGACACAGATATCTAATGTACATTTCTTTGAGCTTCATAGCAGTGCCCTGCACATTACCAAAGTTTTTCCTTTTGCTTCAAGACATCTTTAGCTCTAACTAGGCACTGTACCCATGTATACAATTGCACTGCACACCCAACAGCACAATTGTGACAATATTGGGCAGACGTGTGAGCTATTTCAGTGACTGGTTCCCATCTATGAATATTCATAATTTGTAGTCGGTTCTTATGAAACTTTGCAACTCAAATATTCATAAGTCAGGGACACAAAATTTCAGTCGCACAAATGTTGAGCATTTGTTTATTTCACAAATGTATGAATAAACTAATCTAGAATGGGTTCTATTACATATATTTGCTTATCTCAGATTTACTGGCTTGCATGTCTGTTGTTATAGTTTGTATCTAATTATTCCCCCAAAGCCTCACGGAGTCATGGAGTGGGGACTTCTAGAGTTTGAGACTAACTCATGATACACTGGGATTATGGGCTTAGTACTTCTGGGATTATATGTTTTAGTACTTCTGGGATTATGGACGTGTGTACATTCCCCAGCCTGGGGTGATAGTCTGAATATAATATAAGAGAAACACAGACACAGACTCTCTCTCTGTTACTGGTGTTTCCCTCTTGATATTGTTGCTATTCCATCACCATGAGCTGCTGGCCTTTGCCATGTGCCAGTCTGCCTTGGATTCACTTGTGTGTGAACTGAAACTGCCAGTAACTGTGAACTAAATTAAGCTTTCCTTTCTTCACTTTTGCTGTCAGGAATTGGTCTCAGCAATGACAGAAGAGTAACTAAGACATCTGGGAATTGGTTGAAACATTGTGGTGTTTCCTGTAACATCTTTTTAAACAAATGTATTTAGTACAGGCTCTACAGAGTCCTCACAGATTGGATTATAGTGATTCTCTTGTTTTCAGCCTCCCAAGTGCTGGGATTACAGGCATGTGCCACCACTCCCAGTCTCAATGGCAATCTTGATGTGCCCCCAGGGTTGGTCCAGCATGGCAGGCCAGGGATCCAATCCCTAGTCCCTGTGTCTGCCTAAGCAGGTGCTGTAATCTGCTGAGCTATCTGGCCATCCCTGTAATATCAAAAGTACTTCCATTTTTCTCTTCTTCACATTTGGTCTTCCAGTTTGCTAACCTAAGTCATGTTCTTTTTATATCAATAGCAAAGTTCCAAAAGCAAGTGGAAACGTGCAAGGCTGTTAGAGCCAAAACTAGAAACTGCTTTACTCTTAACTTCCACCTTACTCTTTTCCCCAAGACAAATCACACAGTATTGACAAAATTTACTGCAACATGATCAGAGCGAGGAATGAGGAATTTGAAACAACATAGTCTACAACAAAACCTTAAAAATGATTGATTATTAAATTTTAATTAAAATGAGTTTAGCTATAATTCGTCAAACCTACATTTGAGAATCTCATTCTTATATTCTTTCAAAAAGAAGAATATGATCAAATTATTCTATATGCATGAAAAAAACTGTCACAGTGGAACCCACTATTCTATATATTTATGTGTGCTAATAACAAAAAAAAAACAGATAGACTTTGACTGCACATAGTGGCTCATACCTGTAACCCTACTACTCTGGGTAACTGCAAGGGAGGATCATATGCTTGAGCCCATTTTGGCTAATCTAGCCACTTCATAAGACTCTATCTCCAAAGGGTGGTATAGTTTATGATAATGACTCTGTGTTTAATCCCCTAGAAAAAAAACGCAAAAGTTTGTTTTAGAGTCAAGCTATCAATCTGAGTATAATGAAAGAGTAAATAAAACAGGGAATGAGTTAAAGAAAAACAGACTATCAACAAAAAGTAATGCCAATTCAAGGACTACAGAAGTGTTCCCTTTTAGCTTTTGTGTGATTTAAGTAAATAAATAAATTTGTATTAAAAGTTTACCATTGTGTGTTGACATACAGAGTATTCCATGACCTGCACATATTTCTGTAAATAAAGCTTTGGAGTATTGCAACTAATAAATTTCATTTGAGAGGAACAACAAATGGTACTTTGCTATTCAAACCATCCACTAAGCACTTAACAGCCATGTGTGCACTGCTCCCTCTGATTATTATCTTGTTCTCATAATGGTATGTTTCAACACTCCCTCAGCCTCTTGGGCTGAGGAGACTTTGAGTAGGATGTTAAGAAGATGATATATGATTCCTAGTTGGCTAGATTCCTCATAATCACTAAAAGGTAGAAATATTTCAGTGATTTACACAAAGAAATGCTTGCTATGTAATTAGGCTTTGCTTATTTATAAAGCTACATTGTAGCAGAGAGAAATTGCATTTTGGGCAAAAACATGATGAAGCTGATATTTTATCTCATTTATATTGTGACAATGGGTTTTCTTTCAACTCCAAGTAGTGAATCATTTCACTTACTGAATTCTAAGTAAATGGAGAAAGAGAAAATGAAGAACCAATTCATTTAAAGTCTAAGTTTTCTATGAATATTCTTTCATTAATAAAAATGTTGAGATTGGGAATGGTGGCTTGCACCTGTAATCTCAGCATTTGAGAGACTCGTTACAGGAGGTTCACTATGAGTTCCATCTGTGTAGTGTGATCCTATAGACCCAGCGCTAAACACAAAAAACAAATTAACTAAAAATGTTAGTATATTGTAGTGTAAGGGACATAAAAGTTGTATGGCAGCGAGGTAATACTATATGTGCACAATCATATGAAAGTAAAATACTGTAAATCATAAGTTTATTAATAGATATGTATTTGGAGCCACTTATTAGTTCTGTCCATAGCTTCATCCACTCACAATTATGGTGATCCTCTAAGGAATATTTCCTTTTGATTTAACTTATTTTAACAACTTTTTACTGAGCCCTTATTATTTACCAGGTACAATGAACGGTCTGTGTGCTCCCAACATTTTTGTGGAAGAGTCGTCTACAAAAAAAGAACTCCTTAGAGAAATATTAGTGATGAAATTTTACCATTTGGGGGGGTACACTATACAGCAGGTACTGTGTTTACTGTGTTATACTTACTGTGCCATTTAGTCCTCGCAACAACTTACAGGAAAAAGTATCAATATCATTCTCAGTTTAAAAGTGAGAGAAGAGAGACTTGCAATTTGTAAGAAACTGGAGCATCACAACTGGTAAAAGGGGCATGACATGAACTTGAGTAAAGTTCTCCTGTCTTTGGTATTAATCAAAATTCAATAGGTGAAGGTGTTCCTATTAGAGAAACGTTGCAGTATGTTCAAAGAGAAAGCATGTATTAATGATGAGAACCATAAAGTGGTAGGGTGCAGTGGAGAAGGGAATTTCAGTCAAGGCTTTATATGAGCAAACCAAAAACTCTACAGAGCATCATTAAGCAATGATAAGTAGTTCTGGAATGGCTGATGCACCTGCTCTGTGAAAGGCAAGGAAATGAGACCAGAATCACAATTTGGAATGAGCTTAGTCCACTATTAGAGTAGAAAATTGAGTTTCTGAGTCATTCTTCCTATTGTTGGAAAAAATACCTAATACTCATAAGTTAAGGGAGGAAGGGTTTATTTTGGCTCACATATTATAGAGGTTTCAGCTCCTACTTGGCTCATTCCAAGGCACGGTGACATGACAGAAAGGAATCATAGAGGATAAGCAGTATGTGACAAGGCAGACAGAAGGCAGAAGTAGGAGCAGAAGCAAGAGCAGGAAGCCTGCCTTCTTTATATCCTTTTATATACCACCCAGGCTTAATCCCAATAATTCACTCTTAATGTACATTCATACATCATAATTCATCCACGTTTGAAACTTTCCGCCTATGTGAGCATAAGGCTTTTGTAGGACATCTAGATATAAGCCCCAACACTACACATTAGTTTTCAAGGCAGTGACCTACCATAGAAGGTAGTTTAGAATAGGGAGGAGCGACTTTTCAATTATAACATCTCTGTAGTTATCATTAGTTACTGGCATGCAGTCATGTTGAAAAAGCTTCAAGTGTTCATAATTTTATCATGCTGGTGTCCATTTAGAAGGACAAAGTTAGGGCAAAATGCAAATATCAATCCGAATAACTTGCCCAATCAAAAAACAAAAAAGAAAAGATATGATCTTCGCTGTACATGCAGAAGCTTTTGTCAAAATTTAGCATTCATTCATAGCTTTCAAAAATTCCACTAATAAAAAGGAACAAAGTTGTATGGATAAGGGAGTCAGATTAAAGCATGCGTACTTGTTTTTTTTTTCTTTTGTTATTGTTGTTTGTTTTCTCTCTTTTTTTAATTTTTTATGAGGAGAATATATTTATTAGGGAAAAGAAAGACCAGGCACAGGAGCAAGGGCCTGAGCTGTTGTCCACTATTTTTTCTTTAAATCAATCTTGCATGTGTATATCTGGTAACCTAAACAACTAATTTGAAGCTAACATCATGCAACTCAGCAAACATTGTGCAATTCCTACTACTTCGTGAGTAAAACTGCATTGTTTCTAATGCTCTATTTTTCTATTGATAGTTTGTATTCTTTAAAACATAAATAAAGAGCCGGGCGTGGTGGCTCACGCCTGTAATCCCAGCACTCGGGAGGCTGAGGCAGGAGGATTTGTATGAGTTCGAGACCAGCCTGGGCTACAAAAGTGAGCTCAAGGCCAGCCTCAACTGCATAGCGAGACCCTGTTTCAGACAAAAAAAAAAAAAAAAAAAACATAAATAAATACTTAACAGTGGATCCATTCCAAACCTAAACATATAGTGACTTAATCAAATTAATGCTATATTAGGTAATTTTTTTATGTGCAGATATTCTCAATGCTACTTTAAATTTATTTCTTCAACGAATAAAATTGATAGTACATATTCAGTAAACTCAAGTTTCCTTGGGGAAAAGTATGAGCCCTGAATTGAAAGAAAAATACCATCAATGTTAAGGTGACTTCTGAAATGAGTTGTTTAATGAAGTGAAAAGGATTAAGGTAAGAACTGAAGATTAATTTTTTTCTTGTCTGTTCCATTGCTTCTAGAATTGTTATTACGACTCTTAGTCTCATTGCATTTTCTTTACAGCTAGTGATCATTCTACACACAATATTCTCTTTTCTCTTCACTTGATTAATTCTTAATGGTATTAGAAAACTTGGGCATCACATTTTTCTCCAAGTAATCTACCTTAGCATGTTTTTTCACCCATACTTAATTATAAATACATTTTGTAGGCATCTCAACATCCCTATTTCTTGCCTTCAGTTATTGTTATATTCCAATTTATACTAAATAGCAGTATTCTATTTACTTTTCTATGTTAGAACATCTGTGATGTATGAGAGTTAAATAATAGTCTTTTCATCATTGAATCTATAACTGTACGTCATTTATCTACTTATGATAATAGCATGCATGATTATATATATATATATATATATATATATATATATATATATATCCAAAACTTCTGCGAAAGCAATCTAAGTGCTTAAGGCCATGATTTTTACTCTCAGTGCTATACAGTGAGATGACATAGCCTTTGCAATGAAAGCCTACATTTGTTTAGTGGCTATGTATTATCATGTGCCAAAAAAAATTTAGACATAAAAATTTGACAAAACAGAGCTCTTCTCGTAGTACATGCTATGAGAATAAGCACAAATACATTCAGAAAATGTACAGAAAAAACTTCAACACAGATTTTTCAATATTTATAGATGGAAATCTCATATATTACATGACAAATAATATAATTTGTCATATGTGACAACATAAGGAATAAAGGAAAGAATATCATAAAGTGATTTTTTTCCACCAACATAAGCACTAAGAGAAATAAAGTCAATTTTCACATGGTATACTGAGATGATTGTGCTTGATGGAAAAGGAGAAAGGATTATCTGAATGAGCTGAGAATAAGACAATTGTAAGTAGGTGTATCTTAGAACAATCTTTTGTAGAGAAACAGAATGATGGAGCACAGGCTTAGAGTAGAGATGCAAAGGAAGGCTGTTTCATGGCAAGTGATCGATAAGATCACCAGCAAGCAAAATATGGGGTTGGGTAGGTTATGCACAGATCACAGTGAAGAGTAGGGCACATGAATGAGGGAAAGGTAATGACAGGTAATGACTACCTGGTGCATCTTTAGTAGGCATTTTGTATATATTCTTTCCCTTAATGTTCAAAACCTAATTGTACTTCACCGTGAGGTATTCAGATACTAGATAATAGAGTCAAAATTACAAAGCTGATAAAATGTAAACTATGGAATACTCATTAAGACCTTACCTGCTTTAAATGATTTTTCCAGTATATCAGCTTTTACCAGACTGTTTAATATACCAGTGACATATGCATAACTCACTCGAGGATGTCACACTAGTGTGCCTCAACAGAGCATTGTCAGAAGTTAGATAGGGACAGATTTATCAGTTCCATTAACTATATAATTTTTCTACAATCTTGCTATGCTTTTGTTTACCATGAATCAATATAACGGAGAAAATTCTCAAAATTAGTTTGATTATATACTATCAATTTGTTTATCAGTCACCCATGCCATTTCTCACACTAGCCTCAGATCCAAATCTTTGAAATGGTACACTCCACAATAACAGCCAAGGTCACGTGTAAAAAATCTTTTTTTTTATAAGGTAACTGTAGCCGAATTTAAACTTGCTTATATTTTACCAACTCATTTTCTCTATGAAAATAAACTTACTCTTCGTGCCTCTACTATGGAGTAAGTTTATTTTCATATATACTTCTTAATGTAATGGCAATTTGGCAATTAACAATGTGAACTGGCTTATAGGATAACTGAGTCATATGATCTATATATTTATAAGTTTAGAGAAAATGAGTTGGTAAAATATAAGCAAGTTTAAATTTGGCTACAGTTACGTTATTAAAAAAAAGATTTTTTACACGGGCACGAAGAGTTTGCTTTTGATTGGCTCTGAATAGGGAGTGCTCCCCTCTCTATGCAAGTGCAATTACAGATGAACAACACTGCCTGCTACTGACCTTATGCCATTTTAGGAACTATCATTGTAGGTTTTCTTAAAGTGAAAGGACTGTGTATGTAAACATGCTGATTATAAACTCTTTAAGGAAAAGCACACTACCCACTATTGCATATAGGAAGGACAGTTTACTGCTATTCTTTGAGTATTTTTCTACTTTAAGTAGTCATTGGCTTTTAGCTATTTATCTTTTTGGAGAGCCCTGTCCACACATTCTACTTGTGTTTGTTTAGGCAAATGAAGATAGAAATACTAACTATATAATATGGAGGCATATATTTTTATTTTTGCATGCAGTATTTCTAATGGACTGATCTCTGATCTAAACTCAAAATATAATTAATCTTGATATTTTATTACACACGATATTACAGATCCATCTGCAAATTAAACACATTAGAATAAATTTTAATTGAATTTGACACGAGTCAGAATTGGAGACATTTGAAAGATAGTATATAGCCTTATTAACCGAATGGCATGGAATAAGCAATGTGTACTTTTTTGTGCCTTAGTTTCCCCTCTATAAAGTAAAAGAAATACTAATCCACACCTTACAAAACTTTACATGAATTTAATGAACTAATTCATATGAAGCTCTTAAACTAGTACTTGAAATGTAGAAATAATATTTAATTGATAGCACAGTTATTACCTTCAGGTCTACTGAAAACCTGTAACATATTTATGTTTATAAATCTATAAGAAAACAGCTGGTACATGTATTAGCAACTGGGTGCCATGGGGCATGCCTATAATCTCAGAAGTTGCACTGAAGAGACTGAGGCAGAACAATCACTGTGCGTTTGAGACTAGCCTATATTACATAGTGAGTGGAAGACCAGCTTGAAATATAGAGGGAAACTTTGCAACAAAAACAAATAAATTAAGAACAAAAATAAATGCAGTCACATCCTATCTATTCCATAGTGTACTAGAATTTCTAGATAACTAGCCCTGTAAGACAGGAAAAAAAATTGTGTTAGATTTGAAAAACAACTCTAGCGTGACTGGTATTAGTCACAAAAGTTTATCCACATAGAAAAGTTAGAGAACATACAATTTCTAGAACTAATGACAGTTCAGTCACATTACTGCAAGTGAAATTAATATACCAGAATCAATTTAATTTCTACATACTATAATTTGTAATAAAAATAACATCATTTAGCAAGAAAAATACTAGATTCCTAAGAAATAAATCAGAGGTCACATACATTGGCTTCCACCCCAAAGAGGTAGGGTCTTAAGAAACTAAAGGTCTGTCTGAGGACATAGGACTTGCATCAACAAAGGGAGCATTGCCAGCCCTTTAGTATCAGAAGGAGACCCTCATAGAAACACAATCCCAGTGTGTTACAGTCCCAGCAGTTGGAAGGCTAAAGCAGTAGGATCACCATACTGAGATCAACCTGGTGAATTTAGGAAGTTACAAAATCCTGCTTCAAAGTAAGTAGTAAACATGACTGGGAACATAGTGTAGGAGAAAGTTCTTGATACATCTCTAGTATTTATGAAGGAAGGAAGGAAGGAAGGAAGGAAGGAAGGAAGGAAGGAAGGAAGAAAGGAAGGAAGGAAGGAAGAAAGGAAGGAGAAAGGGAAGGAGGGAGACAGGGAGAAAAGAAGGAAATGAAAGGAAGAAGGAAAGTCAATTCTAATGTTAACCTCAGAAATTTGGGGAGGTATTGTCAGGAACAGATGCCACTATGATTATCCACTATCATGTGGAAGGTGTGTCAGGAGAATAGGGGTTATTTTCAAGGCAGAACTGCATGCCCAGTTTGGAAAAACAATACACATATGTTAAGAACCCAGAATACACAGGAAATTCCACAGATACGTGCTCTGATGGGCATTCATACAGGCCTCTCAGGTTGAGGCCAGTCCTCAGTTCCTTACTGATGGTCTTATTGAAGGGAAGTAGTATAGCACAGTGGGAGAGTTGACACTAGCAGTGTGGTCTCATGCTGAACAGAAGGTGATGGAAATAAAGGTCACTGACTTGCTACTGAGGGATTTTCCTACCATAGGTGAATTTCCTACCTCTAGTTGAATAGGACTCAAGTTTTTATGGCTCTGCTGCCAGCCCTGAGAAACCCTAGGGTATCACTGGCTATAACGTATACGAACTTTCTAAGGAAGACAGTGGCAACTTCTGTGAAGACATTGGACCTGGGTGAGAAAATCAGAGAAATTACAGGCCCTGTCAGGATTCAAGTTAAGAAGAAAAAGGCATAGCAGGCATTCTTTATCATCCCCACCCTCCCCTGCTTTTATCCCTGAATGAATTGTACCAAAATATTCATTTTCCAGTCAAAGTGTACTTTTTTCTTTTTTCAATTTTTATTTATTTATTTATTTATTTATTCATTTATTTACTTGGTTTGCTGGTTGGTGGAGGGTCTCGCTATGCAGCTCAGACTAATAGTGATCCTCCTGTCTCAGCCTCCCTAGCACAGAGATTAGAAGTGTGCTGTGTCCTGTTTTGGTGGCCAGAATAGCATGCCTGGCGTTCTTGGATGGCATGGTTCGCATACGTTACGTGGGATCGAACTCAGGTCCTTGCACTTGCCAGATGGGCCCTTAGACTGCAGCGCTACCTCCTCAGTACTGGACTTTCTTTCTTTTTAATCTTTTTTTTTTTTTTTTTTTTTTTTTTTTTTTTTTTTTTTTTTTTTTTTTTTTTGAGGATGCTTCACTTATGTAGGCAGAAGGGGTGTACCAGCCAGTTTTAATTTCCACATGTCATCATGGGTAAGGAAATGTGTTTCCTCACATGTATATGTGGAGTCTGATGGTAGAGGGTCTTTTCCGGTTCAGCTCAACTTGACTCAATAAGGGACAATATCCCAGACAATATCAGCCATTAAGATGAAGATTCTAGAGGCCGTTACCAAAGGCTCCTGGGACAGTAGCCAGAAGCCAGAACGCGAGGGAGGATCCAGAGGCTCTGGCGGAAGAGCTACGAGAAAAGGAAGAACCAGAGGTTCGTAGAGGGAGGAACCGGGCTTCTCGGATGTGCTTCCTGTCGCGTTCGCCCTTGGTATCCATCTTGGAATCGGAGAAGCGGCTTTTTCACGTGGAGCTCTGCTGCGATTAACAGAGGTGGAAGTCTCCGGCGGCAAGAGGTATGAAGGGCTTCGCTACCAGACAGAATGTAACTCACAGAAACCCACTCTTATTGTCAGGTCAGGGCCACTCCACCCGGGATAGTCAAGTAGACGCCTTTGTTAATCCTCGACAGTTCCTTGTTGGTGTGTTAGAAAGATGGGAATTTGGGCTTGAGAACAATATTCGCAAGTCAGGGGAAAGGGTGCAGTTCAAGTTCTGTCTGTAAAGAATATAAAGAGGGGGCCAGCGAGATAGTTCAGGGGACTAAAGCGACTGCTTAGGCGAGCGCAGGGACTATTGTTCCGTCTCCGGAACCACAGGCCGCTCCGGCCCCTCCCCCAGGCACTTTGAGCCGGCCCAGGAGACTGCGGGCCTGGAAAGCAGAGAATCACCTTGAGTGCGAGCTGCTTAGTGAGACCCTGTAGTAAATAAATATATATATGGAACATGGGGAAGACTGAGGATATCCAACCCCAGAACCCAAAGAAATCTCTAGAAATTCACCCTTATGCCTGCTGTTGGCTCTGGGAACACTAAGAAGTGCTTCCAGCCCGAGCCTCCTCCATTACTTGCTTATATTCTGAAGGGGAGAGCCTTTTCCAGTTCAAGGGGAGTTCCAACCACTGCTAGGCATAAACACTCTTAGGTTGAGCACAGTTAGAGAATCATAGAAAACTGTCAAAACTTTTACTGAAAGTCCCAAGAACAGTATTTTTTTTTTTTGTGTTGTTGTTATTTTGAGACAGGGTTTCTTATGTGGCTCAGGCAGGTCTTTAACTCACTTTGTAACCCAGGCTAGCTTCACATTTGCAGCAAACCTCCTCCCTCAGTCCCCAAGTTTTGTGATTATAGGCATGAGCCACTGTGCTTGGATTCCCAGGCACAGTCAGAGGCTGTACAGGGCAAAAAGTTAAAAGTTGTGAGGATGCCGGGCGTGGTGGCACATGCCTATAATTACAGCACTCAGAAGGCTGAAGCAGGAGGATCGGTGTGAGTTCGAGACCAGCCTGGGCTACAAAAGTGAGCTCAAGGGCAGCCTGAGCTGCATAGTGAGACCCTGTCTCAAAAAGACAAAAGAAAAAAGTTGTGAGGATGGATTCAGTATATTACCCTTTTAGGAATACTGGCTTGAGCACTTATTCTCAGCCATTGAAAATCAAGGACTAGGTCGGATACATGTGGTATTCCTCACTTCTGTCTCATTGGTGTCAGGGAGGTGACAGCCTTAACCAAATCAGGTGACTTCATAATAGTAGATGCAGCTACATCTGGTCATCCCAGGCAAGGGGATCAGGCTCTATTAGGAGTCAAGGTAACCACTCAGACTAACAAATAAGGGGCTCCCATGCCCTTGCAGAGCTAGAGCCCCTGACCACAGAAGCTGTGGTGCCATGTGTTTAGACATAGTGTGGCTCTCCTCCCACTTGCTGGTGTCAGGATACTGGACTCTCAGGTCTTTCTAGTACTCACTTTGACAATGGAGGGTGCATCTACCCAAGAACAGTAGCTCAGCACCTCCTTCCTCCTGCTCTTCAGAGGTCCCTTCCCCTTTGTAACTGTAGAGACCTCACAACGTTCATTCCCACACACCTGTCAGCGCTGCAGTGTGCTTACAGTCTATAATCTAGGAGCACCTCAGTTCCTCTTATTCAGGAACTGGGGATGAAGGCCTTGAAATGAGTCACATGTCCTCAGGCATGCCCATGGGGAAGTTCATGTCCTGCATGTGAGTGTAAGACCGTACCATCCCAAAGCAGAGTGGACTCCACAGCTCCTAAGCCCAACCAACTTCCAACTGTCACCCCTTAAAGCCTCAGAGAGCTTTCTCTCATCCTCCTTCAGTGGACACGGTTAGGTTTCTCATGTTCTCCGTCTCTATTTCAGGCAAGTTTGGTCCATTGCCCTTGTCCTGCCTACGCTCTTGCCAGCTGTGCTCAACACAACTTGTGATGTCTCACATTAAGAAGCATGAGCAGGACAAGGTGCAGGATGAAAGAAAGGCCCAGAGCCTGGTACCTGGGCAAGCTTCTGCGACTGTGGAGGGTGATACTGCAGCTGCCTCCTCCTCCACTCTGATGGTAGACACCCCGGGTCACTTACCTACTGCCAGAGCATCAAGTCTTCTCCAGGGTTTTCAGGAAGCTTTCTGCTCTATTGCCAGTAAAGATACTCCATCAAGCAAGTCAAAGAAAGATTCCAAAAAACAAAAAGGGAAAAGCCAAAGCACTCCACAGGTCTCTCCATTCCCTAAATTCTTGCTTACTAATATGATAGAGAATGAGGTGGTTAAGATGGTGAATTTCCTGAGCGTCAAGTACACAACTAATATGCCTGTTACTGAAGCAGAAATGCTGAAGAATGTCATCAAAGAGCACAAGGATGCTATGCCTGTGATCTTCAAGAGTGCCTGTGAATGGATGCTGATGATCTTTGGCATTGATGTGAAGGAAGTAGACCCTGTTAGCCACACTTACATACTAGTCAAAGCACTAGACCTCAGCTATGATGGGAGGCTGAGTGATGACCAGGGCATACCCAAGGCTGGCCTGCTGATACTTGTCCTGGGTATGATCTACATGGAGGGCAACTGCGCCCCTGAAGAGAAGATCTGGGAATTGCTACAGAAGATCGGGGTGTATCCTGACAAGAAAGATTTCATCTATGGGTATCCCAGAAAGATCCTCACCAAAGAATTGGTGCAAGAACGGTATATAGAGTATCGCCAGGTGCCCAACAGTGACCCTGCACGCTATGAGTTCCTGTGGGGTCCAAGAGCCTATGATGAAACCACCAAGATAAAAATTCTGGAGTTCTTCTGTTTGGTCACTGAAACTACCCCCTTGGACTTCCCGTCCTTGTATTTGGAAGCTTTGGAAGAAGAAGAAGAGAAAGCCAAGGCTGCAATTGCTGCCAAGTGTGTTAATGCTGGCACTAGAAGCACCTAGACCAGCACCAAGGCCAGCAGCTTCTCTGCACCTCATTATACTCTGATGATTCCTTGCTTTGTGGTGGAAAAGAGAAGTCAAGTTTGTAAGTCATGGGGAAATTTCAGGTTTTTATTTTTTAACCTGAAAACTCCTCTTACAAGGTTTATTATTATCAGAATTTATACTCATTAGTTACATTAGTTACACATTTGTTAATGTTTACCAGGTTTAAGAAAACTAGGTTTGCGTTTTTCTTTAAAAAAAAAAGTGGAGATACTTCCTATCTTGTGATCTACTGCAAGATAACATGGCCAGAAGGAACAGACATTTCCTTAGAAATGTTAAAGAGCCCAGTGTAATAGATAAGAGCAATAAATAGAGGGGAAATGTAAAAAATGATTAATCTTTGAATTTCTGTATCCCTGTTTGTCTATTACCTTGTAATTAAAAATAAATACTTCATTTGTTTGTGTTATTCCAGCGTGTGAGAAAATTAAATCTTAAAATCTCAAATTTTAAGAATCCTGATTGCTGGTTCATTTTTTTCTCCAAACATTAACTGTGCCTCTGCTCATCAGAAGGCAGTGTGTTAGCAGTCAGGATTCTCATATCAGAAAGGGAGACAGTGAGCTGTCCTGTGAAACATACAAGAAGTAAAATGGCAAGAGGAGTTGGGAATCCAGAGTTTAGCAGTTAAATGTAAATGCCCTGATCTGAAGCCTTTAGGGACATTGAGAAACTCTAGTTTCTTGTGTGTGAATTAACTTTATGTGAAGCTGCTGGCAAAGACCAGGCTGTCAGTATGTTTTCATAGTGGGGTGAAAAATTCCAGTAGAAAACTGCTCCAAGCGATGCTTTTGGATCAGGGCTAAAAAGAAATTTCTTTGTGCCTGCAGTGCAGGTGAAATCAGTGCACAAACTAAGTGCTCTGTGGTATGTACATCAGCACCAGATGGGGCAAGCAATCGTGTGGTACTTGCCCCGTGGTGTTGCCTGAAGCGTTTTGGTTGGTGGTCTTTGCCCTGGCCTGGGAGAGACAAAGCCCACTCCATTGAAAAGACATTAAAGTAGGTGTCTGGGTTATAATATGGACAACCTGAAGCAAGTGTTCTCTCAGGTGAGAGTGAAAGAAATAATGGTTTGGAAGGAAGAGAAGCTGGGAGGAACAGAAAATGACTAAGTCTTAAGTATAATTCTAGGAACTCTGAGCTATGTATTGTTGAAGTTTCTCTCTCTCTCCCTGTCTCTCCCTCTGCTTCTCCCCTTCTCTCCCTCTCTGTTTTCCTCCCTCATACCGTTCTTTCCTCCCTGCTGTGTGGCTGGGCCTTCACTTTTGACTAGAACTCATTTAAGCCCACACCATTTACACTCCTCTCAATCTGAGGCACACCTTCCATCTCTCAGTTCATGTTTTCTCCCAGCAGTTTCTGAGTCAGAAAAAGATCCTTGAGGCCAAGTTATGTAAAGCAGACCTGAGGAAACAGGATACGTAGAAACAAATATGAAAATTAGCTATGAGTTCCTCTAGGGTCCCTCAGGCTGAGCCCCTACATTTTTGTGGCACTGCCCCCACAGCACTTTGCCATAATTAGAGGTCCCTCCCCTGGGGACTCCCTGTGCCTTGTTGTCCAGCTCTGGAGTCCAACCTGACAACCTAGCACAGCAAACTTCTCTAAAGGCTGCTCCATTTTCCCAGTGAAACTGCCTCCTTCACTGACGATTCTCCAGAGAAGTCCCCTGGGTGTCCCATGCCTCTGGAACCTCTGTAAGACTAGTAACCCATTCTATGTAACAGTGCAATGTGGAGAAGATTTTCATGCCCCTACACCACTTGTGAACCAGTTCACTTTACCCTCAAATTAATTTTCCAATGAGATATGATGAACATCTGACTTGTACTTAGTCCACTGGTTCTTGAATACAAGCATAAATTAAGCAAGATTCTGAAATCATATTGATATTTGCAATAGGTCTTGAATAAGATGTGTTACTTGAAACAGGCCACATAAGCATATGCAAATGCATATACCTACTTGGGTGAAAACCAGAGCCTCACACAGTCATCGTAAAAGATCGGTCCAAGGTTAAATTTTCAAAATACAGTTCTTTTAGTTCCTAATGGACATTCCACCTCTGGTGAGAAAGAAAAACAATGGCTAACCATCCCTCTACTGCCTCCTACATATTTTGCCCTACAGAAAAATCTTGGTTTGCAATTCACCTTAATGTCACCTGCACAAGTGTTCAGTAATGTTAAGTCCTACAAAGAGTAATATAGCATTGTAAGTTAACATTTTGGTCATGTATCAAAAAGAAAGTGGGGCCAGGAATATATAATTGAGTGGCACAGTGCCTTCAAGGCAAGCACAAAATCCTAAGGACAGATTTCTGATCATAATGAAAAAAAAAAAAAAAAAACTACTAAACACAGAAAAAATATTCAACCTAGTAAGATCATCCAGTCTACTGAAAAGAGCAGTACAGAACTCAGTGCTAACATTTACAGAATCCATTGAAAACAAGATATAATCTAGTACTTCAAAGCATGTGAAAAAGTCATGCAAAAATAAAATTGTTTTATCAGTTTTGCCGGGAAGATAGCTCAGTAGAATGAGCACTTGACTGGCAAGTGCAAGGTCCTGAGTCAATCGTCAATCTCCGGTAGCAGGGGAAAAAAAAAAAAACCCTCCAAGAAATCAGTTGGTTGTTGTCATATCAGCTACCAAGAAGGCTTTTAGTTAAACACTTTTTATATGATAGCTTATGGAAGAGACTAGAAGCACGAATCCACATCCTGTCTCCTCCCCTTCATAGGCTATTCTTCTGTAGTAAGGGAGAAACTAATGTACCATCCCCCTGCTTCCTTTTCCATTTAGAAGCTGGCATGGAAGCCTTGTGTCAAGATGACAGAGATAAACATGAGGAACCTGAATCCCTGCATAGTTCAAACATACAAGTCTCTGAAACCCAAAGCAAAATTTATGTGCACACAAAATAAATAATTGCACTAAGACCTTCAAGTACCAATTTGTGTAATGCATATGGTAGCAGAATCCCTTCAGTGATGAATAAAAAGTCCCTATTTTATCTACATTTATAAGTTACTGTAACTTAGTAAATCGTAGATAGTTTATATTTACCTTGATTCATGTTATACTACTTGAAATGTTTAGATTGCCCAAAAAGGTTCCAGGCTTTGCAGTCTACGAAATATTTTCATTAACAACAGTAGTTGTGCAAATGTACTTACTGCAAAACAATTGCTGAAAATACAGATCAATCACAGTTCTTATCTTTGTAAAGATGCTACTAAGTTCAGTACCTTCCTTAGAGGTATACATACATAATAATATGGTATGCAGTATTTTTAAACCAAATCAAACTGAATCAAATCTTTGAAAATGAATTATTAGGAAAACATGAATATTTCCTAATTAGATAAATTATAATGTGGAATATTGGGCTAAAAGAGAAAAAAAAGTGTGAATAATTTAAATTTTTACAAATATTACTGAATTTAATTCCAAAACTTTATTTTCTAATAAATTAATACCTTCATCCTCAGAAAACTTTATATTATCATTCTTTTAAAGGCTGAAAATTAATAGTGAAAAAATATTATCACTATCGTTTTAATTTGCACTTTCCCATTATCTAATTATTTTAAGCCAAAAATAAATTAGCTAAATCCCATGCCCATATAGAATAGGTTTATGAGTTATATCCAGAGTAATGGTATTCTTCTGGGTCTGATTTATAATTCAGAAATGTCAACCGAACATTTCTCCTTTGCAAAAATGAAAAGCAAGATTTTGTCACAATGTTCAGGAGGCAGATCCAGCGACTAGGCCAGTCACTCTCAACTAGTGCAAGTTTTGGAAGGCTTCAGAGGGGAACAACTGCCAGAATCCCTCAGCAAGGCCACATGCAAATTCAAACCAGAGCACTTAAGGCTAGCTATAAACCTAACTCTCTATCCAGAGTTCAGTGTCAAAGGGGTAGGGTCAAGATGCAAAGGTGAGCAATCTAGGTAGAGGGGGTGGTTGTATAGGAGAACTTATGGGAAGCAATTTGGGCAATCCCTGCTTCATTACCAGCTGATAGCATCAGTGTGGGCTGAGTGGGCAGATTTATTGAAGGTGTGTGCCAACAGCATGCCAGGTACCCCATCATACGTTAGATTTGTTCCTGTGCCTTGTTAGGAAAAGCATACTTGAATCTCCTATATTATTCTGAGTGAGCCACTTCTCCTGATCCTTCTACTCATCCTGAGCACCCTTGCTGTCTTATATCTGCTGGAGGCTGGCATCTTCCTCACAGCTGACCTGCACAGAGACTGGGACTTCTTAGAAAATGAACACCTATGCTGGGTGACTGCTTGCTAGCATTTGACACAGGCAGGAACCTCAATGAGCAGTGAGCATTTAGAGCTCACGAGGGGGGAAATGCAGTAGAAATGGCCTTGCGCTCATTACCTCAGTGACTATTCAGGTAAAGGGTTGAAAAATGGCTCACGTGATATCTCCTGCTCCCATTGTCCATGTATTCTGAGCTTTTAGTTCCTTAATGGGAAACTGTCCTTTGGCTGTGAATGCTAGCCTGTGTTGCCATCAAATATTCTTAGAGACAGAAGCCTTTGTTTATGGTTCAGACACTAGAAAGGTGGGTGACACACCTATAGATCTGTGACAACTACTTGTTAAATTGAGAGTTGAGGTGGCCCAAATCAAGGAGTATCATGTGTCATACTGTTGAGAAAGTGGGCTTTGTGATGAGGTGTCCATTTTGACACCATTACAGATAGTTTCCAGTGTGAGTTCTGTAGTTACATGCATAGTTCTAACACCTCTGCTTTTTCCACAAAAGCAAAAGGCCCAGGAATAAGGCACACTCTGTATTTTTAATCTATGAATGTTAATCTCTGATACTTTCATTCATGTATACATTCATGTAACAAATGTTTATTTAAAGCATGCTGAGGAAGAACAAAAGAAATTGACAGAATACTTAATTTACCTGAGAGATGATATATTGGGCCCCATTGATAGGGGTGATCTTAGGACATGTGTTGGGGAAAAATCGAAGTTTTCACACATACCAGCTGTCTTCTCTCTTAAAAGCACAATTGTTTACCAAACTCACAAATTTTTTTCAATTCAGGGAAAAATTTAAAAGGAGAAATCCCTCATATAGAAAACTGAAGAAATCAGGGCAAATTCCATTGTATATATATTCCAAACAGACACGTACTTACTGGTGTTCAAGTCTATGTATCTGTGGACGATTGTGTGTGTGTGTGTGTGTGTGTGTGTGTGTGTGTGTGTGTGCGCGCGCGCGTGTGGGTGTGTATGTGTTGACTTTTCAATTACAAGAAAAGATTTCAATCTAAGGTCACTTTTCAGGCTCTAATCTTACATGTATTAATACTCAGGCACTCCTCACAATTGATGTGGCTCTTTTAGGTAGCTAACAGCTTTGTAATTGCTGAAATTTCTCATGGTAAACACAGCAAGAGGCTGGAGGCAATGTTAGGCTCACTTGGAGGCCAAGATTCCATTATGCGTGCTATCACTGATGGACAGTGGTCTTCCTTCCTTCCTTCCTTCCTTCCTTCCTTGCTTCCTTCCTTCCTTCCTTCCTTCCTTCTTTCCTTCCTCCCTTCCTCCCTCCCTCTCTCCCTCCCTCCCTTCCTTTCTTTCTTCCTTTTTTTTCTTTCTTTTCATCAAGCATCCACTGTTTAAGCTGAGACCTTCACAAAAATCTAAACCAGGAAGAAGATCAAGCAATGTGATTATGGTGAGGACAGGAAGACCTGTATCCTGAATCCATTCAGTTTGTTCTTTCCTTGATGACAGTGGATTCTGACAATCACAGAACGCTAGATTTCCCCTGAGCACAACTAGCAAAGCTCTGTGCCAAAGGCCTTTGCTCAGATAGAGACTTCATCATGATTCTATGCAGATGTCTGTGTGCACTGTATTCCATCCAGCACACTGAATTTCAAGCTGGCTGCCCGAATCTCTGGTCCTTCTAACAACTTATGGCTCACCAGACCCTGCACCTCCAGCACTCCTTACCACCCTACTTCTTACTTCTCCATCTCCCATTGTCCTCAAAGTTACATGCATGCTGTTCTCCTCAGGACTCATCTAGCTCCATTTTCAGCTGGGAACTGGCCACGCATCTTCTAATTCCTTCAAATGCACCCTCTTCCTCCAGATTTTGCACAAGTTCTTCTTTCCTGATGACTCCAGTTCCTGATTCCATTTTTGTTCATAGATCTGCTTTCAATTTACCTCCAAGAAAAAGGCCTCTGCTACAGGCTCTTGCTTAGTGGTCTATCAGCACTAGTTACAGAAAACATCTGAATTTTCATTGTACTTCCTACTTCTGTACCTATCTTTGGCTAATACTCCTGCTACCTTATGAAAAGCAGGGAATCTACATCATGTTCCATTCATCAGCTGTCTCTGCTTCGTTGACTTTGCTATAAATCCTGCTGACTGATGTTCTTATTCCCTAATCTCAAGCAAAATTGATTAAAGATGTATAGCTTACTTCCTTTTAAAATACAAGGTGAAGTTGTTCCTATGAATGGCCTACATAGAGGATTGAAGTGTGTTGTGAGGTTTATCACATTGCCTGTAATAACTAAGCATCCACATTTTAAATAATAAGTTTTTTTCAGTGTGTTTAGTATAGGGCCTACAGAGCCTCACATATCGCACTCATAGTGAGCCGCCTGTTTTCAGCCTCCCAAGTGCTGGTATTATAGGCACACACACCACCATGTCCAGTCTCAACATCTTTACGTGGCTTGGGGGTGGGGCTGGGACTGCACACTGGGTATTGAACCCCAGTCCCTGTATTTGCCAAAGCAGGGGCTTTAATCTGTTGAGCTAACTGGCTGACAATTAAATAATAAGATTTTTTAAAGATTTTAAAAAACTTTAATATTGGCAGGCTGGGGGTATAGCTCAGTGGCATAAGCATCTGCCTGGCAAATGCAAGGTCCTGAGTTTGATCCACGCAAAACTGTTTAGTATTGGAGAATTTGCCTAGCCACTATGCTAGAGCTATGGCTATCCGGTGGCTCTCAACCTTTCTAATGCCGTGACCCTGCAATAGATTTCCTCATGTTGCAGTGACCCCAGACCAAAAAATAATTTCGGTGGCTACTTCAAAATACTAATTCCAATAAATAACATTTCACCGTGGCATAGCATGGTTTTAAATATGTATTTTCCAATGGCTTTAGGTGGCCCCTGTGTTTTGGTCATTCAACCCCTGCCAGGATCATGACACACAGGTTGAAAACCACTAACAAACAGCTGTCTTCATCCACGGAAACTCAACATATAGAATCACAAAAACAACAATATACTATACACCCATTTCTACCATGCTGGCCTTTGTTTCTTTTCTAGCAAACATTTCACACCTACTCATACACATAAATCTCTGAATATGTGTCTAATATTTTATTATATTTTATCTTTTCATTATATTTTATGTAATATATAAAATATTATATATATATATATATATATATATATATATATATATGTGTGTGTGTGTGTGTGTGTGTGTATTTTTTTTTCTTTTTCTTGGAACCAGGGATTGAACTCAGGGCTCTATACTTGCCATGCAAGCACTTATTCTACTGAGCTGTCTCCCCAGCCCATTATCAGTAGCATCTTAAACACACTTATGTAGTAAGAAAGCCTAAGTAATAAGAAAACTGAAACCAAGCCCTTGTAATTTCTGCTGCTCTCTGTTGCTTTGTGCAGCACCAAGTTTTACTTGCCATCATTTTCCATTATTTTATGCTTCATATTTCTGGTAAAAGAAAGAATATCTTTGCTTGATTTTTGTTTTTTAAAGAAAATAAATATAATAAAAAACTAGAAATCATACAGAATTTCACTAAACACAATGATCAGAATTCAGTAATGGTTATTGTATTGCATATTGTTATGTTCCTATTAGTTATTCAAATTACCAGATGTAAGTATGAAAAGTTTGAGGAGAAAAGGAAAAAGAAGAACAGCTAAACATTAATTGTGCTGTTCAATAGATCAATGGAAATTAGCGTTAAAATTATCCAAGTTATCCTGCTTATGTAATATATTTTCCCTGTCTTCTTTCTTTTCCCCTTTCCCCTCATCCCTGTTGTACAGATTCCTGAAACGGTAGGATTAGAGGTTCTATTCAACACATCTATAACCCTGTTCAGTATTTTCCTAAATGAACTGAAAACATCATACTACAGCTATATATGTGCAGCCATACTTATAGCAGTGAGTGCAATTTGTCATAACTAAATCTTGGAAACAATACAATTGCCCATCAACTGAAGAATGGATAAAAAGATGCGTTATTTTTATACAATGGAATATTATGTAGCTATAAAAAAGATAAACTCAAGGCTTTCACAGGGAAATACTTGCAACTTGAGACCACACAAATAACTGAACCACATTAAACCCTCCTGTGTGAACGTTTTATTGTCTCCCTAGTGTAAAAACCTGATAGAGTAAATAAAATCAGAATGGTATAATAGATGCAGGGAAAGAAAAAGAAACTGTTCATGATTTTAAGTTATTTTTCCTGAGTATCTTAGTAGTTTCTTAGATTTAATGGAGTGGGACTGCAATAGGTTGGCTGGTAGTTAAGTGTCTTGTTGGATTGGACATATAGCTCAGCAGCATAAACTTCTACTTGGGACATACAAGTTCCCCAGTACCAAAAAAGTGTCCTGTTTTGAGATGGCACAAATGAGCTAAGATTGTACTTGTCATTGCACAACTTTGTCAACATGCTGGGCTTAATGCTCCTTACACTGTAAAATTTGTAAATTGTGTAGTGTGCAGATTTTGGGTTTAATAAAGTCGTTTTATTTTCAAAAATTCCTTGTGATATAGACACCTACATTGACTTATCTCCTCAATATTTTAAAGATTGCATCGCATACTGTACTAAATTTCAGCTTTTCACAGGAAATATTCTGTTCTATTTGTCTTTGATCTTCTTTAGGAAAAGTATTTACACCTTTCCTCTAGCTATTTTTTTAAAGATTTTCTCAGTGATTTTAGAAATTTTGCTATCATTCATCATAGAAGCATTTTTGTCACATTTCTTGTTGTAATTTTCTTTCATTTTTTAGTTTTTTTTATCCACTCTTTTGAGACTATTTCTAAAACTTTCAAAGTGTAGTAGACCCTTGAAGGAGAGAAATAGATTAATTTGCTCTACTTGTTAGTTTTTGTTCTCGATTTCAGTTTGGAAAATGTCTATTGCTACAGTTTCAAGTACAGGAACCTTTGCAATGTTTAATCAGCCATTGATCCAAATCAGTATAATTTTGACTTACATATGCCAATTTTCTTATTTCCAAGTTCATTTGGGAATTTCACTGTATCTTTAGTGTCTGCATTTAACATATTTAACTTGCTATTTCTTGAACATATGAAATTGTTATAATAACTGTTTTAATATCCTTGCCTACTAAGTCTATCATCTATGTCAGTTTTGATCAACTGATTTTCCTCTGTAACAGCAATGCTAATTTCATGCTTCTTTGCATGCCTGGCAATTTTGATTGCATGTCAGACATTGTGTATATTAGCTTGTTGAGTTCTGGATATTTTTATTACTGTTAATAAACAACCTTAATCTTTCTCCTGGAATATAGTTACATTATGTGGAGACAGAATGATCCTTTCAGGAATGCTTTTAACATTAATTGGATAAAACCATAGAAGTATTTTTTCTGTGAGTAGGACTGCCTCATTATTAAGGCAAAATTCTTCACAATATTCTACCTAATGTCCCATGAATTATGAAGATTTATGTTTTGGCTGATGGGAGGTATTATTTTCAGCCTTGTGTGAGCTCCAGAGTTTTCTCCCTATGCAATCTGCTCCGCTGTCGTGTATCGTCCTGTGAATCTACCTACACTGCCCTCCCTGGCCCCATCTCCATTGAGGCTTGCATGATTTCACCAGGCAGTGAGCCGAGACAATTGTACAGGGCATCTCATTTGTTTGCCATTTCTCCAAAATTATTGTTTCTTATTGACTGATGTCCAATAAGTTGAAAATTGTAATTTCATAGATTCCATGAGGAACTTTCAGTGTACATATAAGGTAGGAGTGAAAACTGCATTTCTTCTTCCACATTGTGTCCAAAAGAAGTTCTGTTTTTTTTTTTTTTTGTAGGGTTTTTGTTTGTTTGTTTTTATTTTAGAAAAGTGTCTACCAGGTGCTCAGGGTCTCACTACTACATGGGGCTCCTCCTAGTGATCCTCCTATTTACAGTCTCCCAAGAGCTGGGATTATAGGTGTGTGCCATCACACTCAGCCTCAATTGCTGTCTCAGTTGTCCCAGGAGCAGAACCTGCACCTGCTTGAAGGCAATTTAATCTGCTGAGATATTTGGTCGACCATTCCAAAAACAGAAGTTCTACAAGGCAAATGTAGTATCTAAATTATTTAGGCATGACAAATATCCCCAAGCTTCCATTTTACTCAAATTTAAGATAGAAGGATTAGGGGGCATGCATTTATGTTCATATCTGGTACAACTTGAAGAACACAAAGTCAAAGAACAACAATGCTCTTCTTCTCTGATTGAAATATGAATGTGATTAAAAAATTACACATTTTTACACAGAAATTTAGAAATCGAAGCATATACGAAATTGTCGCTGGTCAATCCTATGGCATTTTTCCTTGTCTCTTACTCTCTTTCATTAATCATCTTTGGTTTTCTTGTAAAACAACCATTTACTTGAGAGAGTACAGAAATAATTGAAATGAGATTAGAAGCAGCAATATGAGTGATTTCCTTGATTCCTTATTTATGGTTTTAATTTTGCAACATTTATAAACACGTAAAAGCATCTTTATATTTACAAGATAATATAAATATTTAAAATATGATTTAGAACATTGAAATAAAAATATATTTTACAGACGATTTATTTGCAATATTGACCAATCTCTTCTTGCTTTCTAAATGTTCTCTGCCTTCCTTGTTGCTTGTGTAGAAAAAAGAGCAGTCAATTAATAAGCTATGTTTGTCATCCTGTGTCCCACACAGTGTTAAATGTTATGCTAGTTGGGCTGAGCACAGAACTCTGTGGCACAAGTCCCTGCCTAAGTGCAAGGTAGTGAGTTCAAACTCCTGTCCCACAAAAAGAAAAAAAACACGCTGCACAGATTAAAATATATTTTTACTATCCTCACTTCATAAAATGCATTGTCATATTTTGTTTTTTATAATTTTATTACTTTTTATAAGAAATAACAATGAGACAGTTTCAAAACACATTAGTAGGACAGCCACAATAATTAATACAATGCATATTGTTGTCTTCATAGTAGTTGTTCAGAGTACAAGATGCAGACATGATCACTTTTCTAAACACTATTGGTACAAATATTTCTTTTCAAAAGGGCGAATTAGAGCTAAACCCCAGTTGGTGAAATGAGTGATTCCAATATCTCTGTGAAGTACAGGATTCAGGCAACAGGAGGTGGATGATAATGATCACATTCTTTTTTAGTTGTTGTTCCAGCACCAGGAATTGAATTTTAAAGGTAGCACTGCACCACAGAGCCGTACCCCTAGCTCCATGTTCATTATTATAAGGCTCTTTATGTTATTTTATGAAAGCTCTGAGCAAAGATACTCTGATATTTTAAAATTATATTCTGTAGTCATTATTAGCATTAATTTCAACTTACACTTGCAAATGTACTTTTACTTAAATATTCCTTGATTTTTCTATGAATGATGGATGCAACATTTTCATGAGAACATTTAGATTTTTAAATTATTTTTCAGTACATGATTCTTTAACACAATATATAATTTTCTTTCACAAAGGAAATACTTTGTTAAAAGTGTTATATGATTTCATATCATTTTTGTGCTTTAAAATTAACTGATCTCTGTACTCTATTCCTTTATTCTTATTAGAATAAACACAAAGTCCTCAACATCATGTAAGTGTTCTTTCTATTTTTTGAATCATATTACTCTTTCTGAAATTCTTCAGATCTTGAGTTTTATCCAATGGCTTTTATCTCAATTTGTTTCTATAAATTTTTAGGTACAAAATATGTACATATTATGTACAAAGGAATTGAGATATTTTTTCAGTTTTCATTATAAAATCCAGTTTTCCAAGAAAAGATGTAAAATAATAAATATGGATCAAATCTTCGCCAATACCATTTTTAGCCAAAATCTTGAATAAACAGCTGGATAATTCAGTATTTTCTTCAAAGAGACTTTTTTCCATTGCAATTAATTACTGCTTTTCTAACTTTAATGAGATTAGTGATATTGTAATTATTTCTACCCTTACCTGTATTATTACTATCATCATCATCATCATCATCATCATATTTCTGCTTTGCACTGGGTATATTTTCTTTGTTTTGTTATTTCTTAGACAGAGGTAGACATAATTTTAAATGAAATTTTTCTTTCTAATACAAGCCCTGAATGGCATAAAATTCCCAGGAAGTCCTGTATTGACTGAATCCCACAAATTCTGATACATGATAGTTAGAATTTAAGTCATTCCAAGATATTTCATAATTACTCTCAAAGCTATTTTAAGTGTGGTCAATTAAAATTGTGTTATGTAAGCTGAAAATATCTGTAGACCTTGATGATATGAACAAAATAAGATTAAGGGGCTTCCAAATAACAGAGTAAGACATTGCAACTAATACATCAAATAAGAGTAATATGAAGAAGTCTGAAAAACACTGTACACTGACATAACCTCAGCTATGCTTGAAAAAAGTCAGTCTTGATGGGCACAATATTTTTGAGGCAGGAAGTGGTATGTAGGTAGGAATCATTCTAGCCAGTTATATCATATTTTGCAATTAAATGTACTGAATTTCTAAGTTTTCTGGCCACTTAATATTTAAATTCCAATTTAAATAAACTAGCAAATTCACTATATTGATAGATGCAATCCTAATTAACCAATACTTTAACTCTCTATCTTCAGCAGTGCCTAATTTAACCATTATGTTGGCCAAGTCAGTTAAATCACTTAAACTGAGCTGAAATTGTTGTTAGTAGAAAATACATTTGAGTTTAATAGATGCTTTTAAACTATAAGCAATTGCTACTTAGTTACATATAACCTAAAGTTTTATTGCCATGAGACATACTTAGTATGAAATTAGAATCTTATAAATCTACATCTATTTATTTTGACTCATATACCTAAAAGCCTAGCCACTCTGTATATTTTGAAATATTTAAAAGATTTCATGATTTTATAAATTAACATATTTTTTCAATAAATCTCTTGGAACTTATAAATATTATGGTGGTAGCTCAACTCTCTTCTACCATGTATGACTTATAATGCACATAAAATCAGGTTCAACTGGGCTCAGAAGATTACATTACATTTGATTTTGCAAGAATATTGTGATTTTAATGATTTCTGTTTTTGTTCTAATGGAGCTAAGTATTCCAAAAGCCATATTATATGGGCAGTGAGTTAGAACATTCTCTGGTTTAGGCACATAAGGCCATAGAGATAATATAGTGCAACAAATGGTGGAGGAGACAGTTAATAATCTTACCATTAAAACCATCTGTTAGGACATTCATTTCCCCTACTTGGTTCTTGGCCTTGGACAGACACCTGAATCATGGCTGCTGTTATACAACGTAATCATCATGAAATCACAAGGCAGTTGATAAAGAATAGACACTTCCTCAAAAAGGAACTGCCAGTGATTAATGAGTACATGAAAAACTGTTCAGCACCTTTGACATTTAGAAAAAAGAAAGTCAAAACTCTAAGATTCCATCTTACTCTAGTAAAAATGTCTAACATCAAGTATTCAAAAACAACTATTTGCAAAATAGTGAGGGAAATAATCATTTTATTGTTGATAGAAACGTAAGCTAGTAAAACTGCTGTGGAAGTCAGTAGGAACATGCTTCAAAAAACTAAAAATGAAAATTCCATTCTGCGCAGACATGCCCCTTCTAAACATCTTTTCATAGTCGCCATCTTGAAGTGGTACATATGCATCCATGTTCATAGCAGCACAACTCACAACTGCTACACTATGGCTGTAGTCTATATGCCCAAGAGCAGATGAAGTACTAAAGAAAATGTGGTGTATATATTCAGAAGTTATCCTTCCTTTCACAAAGAATGATAAATCTGTGTATTTTGTAGACAAAAATAAATGGATGGTGAGAAAATAATGCTAAGTGAAATGAATAAGGCACAAGAGGTTAAATAACACATGGTTGTTTTTGTATGCAAACCCTGAAACATAAATAATTTAAAGAGAAAAATCAGAGTAGTGTTGCAAAACAGGGTAATAGACCCTGGAGATGAGAACGGGAGAGTGATGGAGGGACAGGGAGGGTGCGGAGTAGGGGAAGTAAAACTTATCAAGAAGTTATACATACATATCAATGATATGTAATTATAAATACATACAAGTTATCTGAGATGAATGTGATTATTATGCATCACAAACAGACATTAATAACAATATTTTGAAAAGAAACTTGAGAACTTTATCAATGATTATATGTACATACATATACATACACATATACATATACATATACATACATATACATATACATACATATATATATATATATATATATATATATATATATATATAATGTGTGTGTGGCTTGCTCAGCCTGCCCTGGGGGAGGGGTTGGCATGGCATGTGGTGTGGGGATTGAACTGAGGTCCCTAGGCTTGCTTAGGCTTCCCTAAGCAGGTGCTTTAGACTGTTGAGGTATCTTGCCAGCTCCTATAGTACTTTTTTGAGTTTTGGTACCAGGAATAAAACTCGGAATCTTGCAGTTGTCTGGCAGGCACTTATGCCTGCTGAGCTATCTCCGCAGCGCTCAATAGCAATGCTGTGAATATTTTTTCAATGTGGATCCTTTTCAAAATCTGGTGAAATTTTAGAAAATGGTAAATTTTGTGAAGAAAATCCTCTTCATAGATAGTAAAACTCCTAATTTTCTCCATAATTTTAAGGAGTCAATAGATTACTTCCTGTTATAAGGTAAATTGGGTCCCCCTAAAATATATTTTGAAACCTTAACACTTAGAGATTGTGAATATATCACCATAAGACATGGTGAACATGAATCCAGTATAATCCTTTATAAAAAGAGGGAAAACAATATGAGATGCAAACACACAAATTCCACATGAAGATGAATTCAGAGGCTTAAGGAAGTTATCTACATGTCATGGAACACCAACAATCCCTCATAACATAGAGTCCCCTGACATCCACAAAAGAACAAAACATTTTTAAGAATTTTAATCACTTTGGTTAGAAAGGGATAAAAATGTGGGAAAAATGACGAAATAAACAAATGATTTTCAGGGCAGCTGGGATTGGTAAGGCTAAACAACATTAGCCTGGAGGTCGGGTCTATCAGTTTTTGGTTTTCAGAGGATGAGAGAGAGAGAGATACTGTATCAGTGGGCCTGGACAAGAACAATTACACAGTTAGCAAGTATGGAACCTGACAGGATTTCTGCTATTCTGTTGTGAGCTTGCTCTAGACTAGCAATCCTTTTTCTCCTTGCCAATTTCTTCCCTTTGGATTAGGATAACTAACACAGCTAGCTCTACCTCATCTTGGAAATAGATACTTTTCCTTCTAGATTTCACAGTTACATCAATAGAGATCAGAGAATTTTGACATTGATTATATAAACTTTAGGCTAGAATTTTAGAGGAGGGCCAGGGATGTAGCTCAGTGATACAAATGCCTGCTTCTCATGTGCAAGGTCTTGAGTTCAATTCCAGGTAAAAAACGAAAGAAATCTGGAGGGGGTGGGGAATGAAAAACAAAAGAAATTTGGAGGATAACAGGATGGAGTTAAAATACTTCGCACATAAGAAAGCAGAAAGCAGGTTGTTCTATACTGAATTTTGTCCTCTTAAAACAATATGTTAAGTTCTAACATCCGTGAAGTTACCTTATTGGGAAATAACATCTGCATAGATTATAATCAAATCTTTGAGGTAACCTCTAGTGCAATGAGTTATGTCCCTATATACAAATGGACTATGATGCAATAGACATACTAAAAAATGTCATGTTTACATGAAGTTGAAGGTCAGAAATTATGAACTCAGGAATGCCAGAGATTACTGTAAAACTGCAAAAGGGAAATATGGTATAAATTCTTCTTTCGAATCTGATGTGAACCAATATTGCTAATATCATGAAATCGAGCATCTTGGGGGGAGTTTGTCTCAGGAATTGAATTCAGGACCTCACACTTCCCGGGCAGGTCCTGCATTGCAGAGGTATATCTCTGCACCTCTTTTGTAACTCCTTGTATCCAGAATTTAGACAAAGATCTTTTTAATTGTTTTATGCCACTCAGTTTGTGGTACTTCATTTCAGTATCCCTGGCAAACTGATAAAGTTACCTTCAAATCTTATACAAAACTCTTAACAATCTATGACTCTTAGGGTCCTTTTAGTGAGCACTGTTTACACCTGAATGAGATCTAAGTGGCAAATACCATGAAGACAGTGTATCATAAACATGGTAAATATTTTAGTAATTAATGAAAAATTGCAACTTAGAACTCATTATTTTACCAGTGTTTCAGGTACTTTAGGAAGGAAAGGCTTTTTTATCTCAGAGTTACTAGACGTTTTAGGTTTGCTGCAAAGCAGTGTAGCACCTGCCAGAGGGCAGCAGTCCACGGTGTCCCCAAGGGCAAGTGTAGTGCTCACATCCGTAATCCCAGCATTGGATCAAGAATTAATCACAAACTCTGGAAGCTGCCCCATGACTGCATGAGGCTTTGGGCAGACTAGACACAAACCATAACAATCACAATACCACATTCAAAGCCAACTAGTGAGCTTTCAGTTTAGATAAAACAACTAATAAAATAACATATTTTGTCTTAAAATAAAAACACAATGATATGTGTGCCATAGCTTCTCAAGCACTGCAATGTATCATTGCTCCAACTTCCACGACTGCAACTGCATAATATTATATCTCTTACGATGTTTGCATAATTTTATGAAATACTGAAGAGTTTGTTTTGTTCTGAAAATAGGGTAAGTTAGCAGCAGAAATTTCATTCCTCTATTTCCTTTCTCCATCTGACTAACCTTTGCTTACTGATTAATGTGTTTCCCTGTCTTCTCCACAAGCACAGCTTTGAATAACAAATTTGCAGCTGACTCACCATTGAATGGATATTCAAATACACTCTTTTTCAACTGCTACACAAAAACTTATCCTCTACAAAATAAAATGGAAGCAATGGGCAGAAAACCTTTTATCTACTAAACTATTGGTGTGAATATGCATGTCTTTGTTATTTTCTCATCACTGGGACACAATAACTTAACTGGGATCCATAACTTATAGGAGTAAAAGTGTATTATGTTTCACAAGTTGTCAAGATTTCAGTCTCTGATGTTTCTGAGGAAAAATAGCATGGCAGAGAGGCATGGCAAAAGTGGCTTACTCATGAGAGGGCAGTAAGAAGCAGAGACAGATCAAGGGAATAAGGATATATACACACCCTGCCAAGCCACTCCCCCAGGAACCCACCTCCACCAATCAGATTTCAGTTCCCCAATCACACTTAACCATGAATGTGTTAGTGCTGAGGATCCACTCCCATGATCCAGTTACCTCTATATAACTCTACTTAATGAGCTCAGGAAGCTTGGTGAGGGGCCATCACCATTTAGTATATTAACTGTGATTAATAACTGTTATCCACACCCATAAATCTTTGAAATATGGCAAATATATAAGCTTAAAGATATATGGGTTCATATGTCGTAAAACAATATGAATCAGAGCAGAATATCTTTTCAGGTCAAAATTGTGTTAGATAATTCAAAATATGAAAGCGAGTTTCATGTTGAGAAAAAATAAACAGAAACAATTGTTTGCATTAAATTTATCTATTTGTTTGTTTGTTTGCTTATTTATTTTGGCAGAACTGGGGATTGAACTCAGGTCCTTGCATTTGCCAGACAAGCACTTATGCTACTGAGATATCTCCCCAGTCCTGCATCAAATTTATTTTTAATTCTTAGCACCTACAGTGAAAGTTTGAGTTTGGAGCCTACTTTAGAAAGGTTTCTTTCTAACCTTCTTTTTGCTATGGTAAAAGCTTTTGTTAGTTGGGCTTAAAGTAAAAATGTAAAGATTAATGTCAGAAAATCCCTCATACATCAAGTATTTCCTGGGTGCCTACAGCATGTCTGGCACCCTGCTGCACAACCAGAATATAGAGAGAAATTAGATATGGTATCTGTCCTCAAGGGATTTTTTTTTTTTTGTCTTTTTTGAGACAGGGTTTCGCTATGCAGTTGAGGCTGGCCTTGAGCTCACTTTTGTAGCCCAGGCTGGTCTCAAACTCGCACCAATCCTCCTGCCTCAGCTTCCCGAGTGCTGGGATTACAGGTGTGAGCCACCACGCCCATCCTCAAGGGATTTTGTAGACAGCAAAATACACAAAAATAATGCTTATTGTATATGAGCCATTTCATCCAACTAGGAATGACGGCAGGGAATGTGGAAGAAGCGTGTCCTACAGCAGAATATACATATATGGAATCTTAAAATTGGCAGGTGAATTCCAAAGCAAAGGGATAGCATGAACTAAAACTGGTAAGAATATTGTGCTACATAAAACGCTCCCAAATTATTCATTTTTTACCTGAAATAAATTTAACTAACTGTCCTATCCTTATATTTTCTAAATTTGCTACTCTATATATGGATAGCTGAAAGCATTTCTGTGTATATTAGTCAGGGTTTTACTTAGAGGAACAGATATAATATGAGGAACAGATATTATCACAAGATATACAGTGTATAAGAAATTACAAGATTGGCTTACAGCAGTCAGCCGCAGAGTCAGATGAGGAAGTGTGCAAAGGGCGTCTGCATACCCCAAACTGAGGAATTCAGTCCCAGGGTCTGATGCTCACTGCAGTGTCCCGTGCAAGTCTCTATTTGTCAGGCAGTGAGTCTGCGGTGGAAGACAGAAGAGTCTGTGATGGATGCTGAAGAGTCTCTGACAGAAGCTGAAGGAGCCAGGCCAGAGGGTGAGGAGTCCGCGCTGCAAGGCAGGCAATGAAGTGGCAAACAAAAGTGAAGACTGAAGCTCCTGTGAGGAAATGCAAGTTTGACCTCTTCCTCAGCCTCTTTTAATGCTCTCTTGGGCCAAGTCACTCTGGGGCAGGCCAATTATATCCTAGGTCAGGCCCTCCACCCCCACCAGCAGGAAACCAAGTTGACACAATTTATCAACCACTACACTGTGCTGTTGGAACATCAAGTGGAACACCAGTTTTGTGAAATGGTGCTGGACTGCTAGGTAGAAGTCAGAGCCTGAAAAACTAGGTTTGCAAAGTCAGGCACTTGTACTTACTTCTTGAAGGTAGTGTGCCCTTGGCCAGGTGGTTTATTTTTAAATAAAATAGCAGGCTGTTCAATAGAATGGCAGTGAACAGGATGTTGTGGGTAAGAAGGAAAATTTGAATGAAGGGGATTTTCACTTGGAGAGCTGAGACATTTATATATTAATTAAAACTAGGTCTTCCATGGATTATAAAAGCTGTGAAACATGTCTATGAACAATAAGCATATAGATGAGTAATTTTTACTGTGTTAGTTACAGAAGTAAAGATTTATATTATCTGAAATAGTTTTCAAGAATATTCCATAGATTAGGTATGTATGCATTTCCATTTTAAAATAGTGAGAATACTGCAACCTGATGATGATATTTAACATTTGCAGAGAGACAGTAATTATCCAAGTATACACTGAGTACTATCACAATGTGCATATTATAATGTATGTTGTATATAACTAAGGTCAGGTATATATGTGAATGACACACAAATACCTGTGTTTGTGTGTATATACTTATAAATGTGGAGATAATTATGTGAAATGCCTAACTAGTACCTGGTTTATTTACATTTGGCATTGTCAAAGTAACCATCTCTAATCTTGCCATTTGCTTAATGATTTATATCACAAACCATATCAGGAAACTGATGAAGAGACATAGGTACTATGCATCAAATTCATTCAACATTTATGAGTTTAAGCATACATATGCATAGGTGTGTAAAGAATTTTTATGAATTTATCAAATATGTATATTTGTCATTCTAATATGACCATTACATTAATAGCCCCATGCCATGCCAATTCCTTACATTGTCCTTTTTCTAACCACCCCTACTCAACTTCCTCTCCCAGCCCTCCATAACGAGTGATCTGTTTCCCATAAAAATGGTGGGTTAGATAACTAACAAAGGTCATTCCAGTACAGAAATACCAAAACAAATGAGCTTGAACTGTCACAGTCAACTATGACTGAACTTTGCAAAGTAGTCAAATGTTTACGGAAATCAAATGAGCCAAGAATTTGAAAGCAAAGCAACTTTTAAATGGTTGGAAAGGATTTTGCTCTTTTTACTTGACTTGCCCTCCCTCACTTCTCTGCTATGACAGCTATCTTGAGCATGGTAACTGATATTGTTAATGTGCAAGCCTGGTCCCTCATTCTGATGGAAGCAGAGCAAATCTTATTCTTAAAGCATTGTTTTTGTCTCTTTCTACTTGTAATTATCTGAGGGACAGAAGCAAGGTGCTTGCCTTTGTTGTGCCCAATTCAGAATTCTTAAGGAGAAATAGTACTAATGCAGAGAACATTCTTTTAAAACATTAGGAAAAATGAACATTCTGCCACTGTTGGAGGAAGCAATCCTAGGTGATGTAAATAGTAGACATATTGCTAATTTGGGAGAAAATCTCAGCAGTGAATTTCATGGGAAATTCATGAGAAATTTTCTACATACACAGAGAAATTTAAAAGGCCATATACATGGGCAGAACACCCTCAGAAAGTATCAGAGAACTCCTTGTAGTTTCACCTCTGGTGTGTCTCTAGGCTCAGAGAAAGCAAGACATAATAGTTAAGTCAAAAAGGTAAGTGGCAAGGCTAAGGTCCAACACTGAAAACATCAGCAACCGACAGTGTACTGATACTTCAACTCTGCAGTTAAATTTCTTCCGACACATTGTATTATTTTTGATTCTATGATAAGTGCAATATCATTTTCAACTTCTTCTGTGAGGATGACTTATCGTTAATGTATAGAAATGGAACTCTTTAAACAGAGAGACACACAAATGGAAGAATAGTTAACTGAGAAATAGATCCACATATATAGGGTCAAATGTTTTCTGACAGTGACACAATGGAAAAAGAACAGTGTCTTAATAAATGGTGCTGGAATAATTGGATAGTAACATAAAATTGAACTGAGGGTCTAACATTAAATACATGGACAAATTTTTGAATGGATTAAAGACTTAAATGTCAGGTTTGAATCTATAAATCTCTTAGATGAGACATAAGGAAACACTTTCAACACGATGGTCATGAGAGTGAACTTTTAGAAATGATAAAAGAAAACACTGGAAACAAAAGAAAAACAAAAAAGTGTACTAATTCAACTAGAAAAAATCTGTGTAACAAAAGAAGTGATCAACAAAATGAAATAGGCAAAAGGAGATTTTTGAACCATACATTAAAGGATTAATACCCAAATTATATAAGAAAACAAACACAACTCATGGAAAAAATGAATAGAAAGATAGAAAAAATAACCTGAAAGGAAAACGAGCTTGAATAGATACTTTTTTAACAAAGACATACAAATGACTAACGGGCATGAAAAGGGGCTCAAAATTACTAATTACCAAGGACATACAAAACAATGTGATATCACGACACATCCATCTGGATGGCTATTATCAAAGAAAACACAGGGTAATAAGTGCTAGCAAGGGTGGAAAGAAAAGGAATCCATGTATCCTGTTTATGGTGAATATAAGTTGGTCCAGTAATTATAGAAAATAATATGGAAGTTTCTCAAAAACTGAAAAATTGAACTGCCATATGATCACATCCTGAAATTTCACTTCTAAGCACATACCAAAATGAAATAACACTTACGTTATGAAGATATATGTGCATTCTATGCTCAATGAAGTATTATTGACATTAATTACAATACAGAAATATCTTAACTGTCCTCTGAAGGATGAAGGGAAAAAAGAAATATGGTGTGCTTGTAATGTCTATAGATGTACATAAAGTACAAAATGAATTATCCCTAAAGAAAGAAATCTTCAATCTGCTTCAAGAGGGATAAATATGGCGAGTGTTATAGTGGTGAAATAATACAGAAACAGAAACAAAACTGCATGATCTCACTTTATGTAGAATCTAAGAAATTAATTCATGCATCAAAAAGTATAGTAGTGGTTCCTGGGACTTGAGTGGAGAGTGTAGGGAGAATGATGAAAGTCAAAAGGAGCAAAATTTCAGCTATAAGATTAATGGGTGGCTGTAGCTAGCCATGCTGCATGGCTCACTTGAAATTTGATAAGAGAGCAGGTAGATTTAACTTAAAGTGTCCTAAACACAAATAGAAAATTGGTTAATTTAGGTGACAATGGACATGCTCCTAAACTTGTGGCAATGACTATGATATCAAATAGGATCGTGTATATTGAATATATACAAATAATTATTATCTGTGCATGATTTTTAATAAGAAAGCAGAGATATGCAGAATGAAATTTTTCCAAGAGGATCTTACCTCCAATGGCACAGGGTAGGGCAGGCAGTGATGGACAGGGCCTAGATTGCCTTGTGCTTATGTTTGTCACAACTTTGTGCCCATCACCTCCATGGAGAGATATTGAAATGTCTCAGGGACACCAGGTACTGAGAAATCCCAAAGATATTGGCTTCCTTAGTACAAGTCACTCTCTAGGCTTTGAGCAAGAGGCGACTGTAGCACATGGGAGCCATGCTCACCCTTGCACTTTCTGTAGTATACAAGATAAAACACTTTCTAGCCTGGTGTGGTGGTTCACGCCTGTAATCCCAGCACTTGGGAGGCTGAGGCAGGAGGATCAGGGCAAGTTCGAGACCAGCCTGGACTACAAAAGTGAGCTCAAGGCCAGCCTGAACTGCATAGCGAGACCCTGTCTCAAAAAGACAAAAAAAAAAAAAAAAAAAGATAAAACACTTTCTTAAGCCTGAACCGACAGGTCTGAAAGCTGATGTCCAAACAAGGGATTATAATGGTCTTTCCTATGCTTTAGAGTATAGGATCACAAAAGGAGATTATGATGAAGTTGTTTGAGCTGGAATTGGTGTATTCACAGAACAGAAAATATAGCTGACAATTCCAGAACAGAAATAGACTATGTTAAAATTTAATTAATCAATGAGTTTGTCTTCAATAATCAAAATATCAAAGGAACATATGCCTGTGGAGAAAGCTTTAATATTTTAAACTTCAATACTGCTCTGGCTATAGAGGCCAGGGAAGCTCAGGAGAGTCTTGCAATTTGCTAAAAAAAAAATCAACTCACTGTCATGTGCCTGAAGTTTGTAGTTTGTGGCCATCAGGTGGGGAAAATAAAGTGATACATTTTGAAATGAGGCTAGTGTCTTAGATGGTAAAAGAAATGGTAATTACATTTTCTTTTTTTTTGTCTTTTTTTTTTTTTTTTGGTCTTTTTGAGACAGGGTCTCGCTATGCAGTTCAGGCTGGCCTTGAGCTCACTTTTGTAGCCCAGGCTTGTCTTGAATTCACACCAATCCTCCTGCCTTGGCCTCCCGAGTGCTGGGATTACAGGCATGAGCCACCACGCCCGGTTTAGTAATTACATTTTCTATAAAGAAAAAATATTGCGTTCTCTGGATCACTATTCTATAAAGAACAACAATTCTGCCCTGAACTTAATTTTTATATACTTTATTAGAACCAGTTTCATGAAAATTGCACTTCTGGGAAGAGTCCAGGAAATGGATGAATTGGTGTTCACTCATTAGATCAGTGGCGCATGGCGTCTCCCCCAGTGTTTTCTCAACCAGATTGGTGGTTTCAAAAATTCAAAGAAAAAATTTCTCCGGTGAGAAATCCTGAATGCTTGGGGCTCAGCAGGATGTCTCAGTGGTCTAAAGCGCCTGCTTAGGAAAGCTTAGGCGGCTGCAGGGACCACAGTTCAATCACTGGCACCACATGCTGCGCCAGCCCTTCCCTCAGGGCAGGCTGAGCCGGCCATAAAAAACAAACTAATAAATAAACAAACAAACAAACAACAAAAAAAAGAAATCCTGAATGCTGTAAGTAATTTGGGGGCATACTGTTATTTTCTACCCAAATTTGTCCTGGCATTTTTTTTTTCTTCTTTTCTGTGGAGTTCTTCCTAATTTTCCTATGCTGGCTTTTGTTTGCTGCCTTAGTATCTGGAGTCATTGGGATTATAAGTAGCAGCACCACACATGGCTTGCTGTAATCTTTTCACATCTTTTTATTTTAACATTTTATTCTCAGATGCATCATTTGTGTACCACTAAACAGTACCACGTAAAAATTCTCTTGAAATGTACCATGGAGTAGTTCTGAGTGATTATATCCTAAAGAGAGAAAAATACCCTTTCCTTATTTTTTAAGTCACAACTTTTGTTATTCCATACATCTGAAATACAGGATCTCAAACTGTCCCGAGTCCTTCCTTTTAGTTGGAATAGACTTTAATAGCCATGCAGTCACCCAGATGCCTTGGTTCTGTGTATCAGAAGACATAATGCTAAAGAAAGCATAGGATTTTTATCTACACCACACTTCAAGGTAGAAGAGGGTAGCCCCGGAACTAGATCTTTCCATCCATGTACTCTACTCCCAGGCAGAGAAGGTAAATGGTGATCTGGCTTCTTTGCCTGGTCAGCATTTTGATGGCTTATTTTTAATTTGATGATCTTATGAGTTTTATTTTGAGTAAAAAAAGTTTGATTTCAAAACATTTTAATCTGCATTACCATCATATTTTTTTAGAATTTTGAAGCAGCAGTTTATACTAACAAAGGAGCTGTGGCAGCTGAGAACGCCTCCTTTGGAGTGGAGTAGTAGCCATGAAGCACAGCATGAGGCTCTGTTTTTAAAATTTTCCATATGTGTACACTTCCTAATTCCTAGGTCCAATTGTTATTATTTTGAAACAACTTAATCTACCATTTTCATCCCTTTTCAAAAGGCACCTTTCTGTGACTTTGTTTATGGATTTTCCCAGATTTGACATACTGAGATTCTAATGAGTTACAATAACTGAGCTGGTTCATACTATGTATTAAGTACTTGCACAAAATACACCCAAACAATTTGATGTAAATGTTGATGAGTTTGTCGTTAATATAATTATCGACAAAACTTATAATTTATGCTACAATGTATGTGGAGATTGAATTATGAATTAAAAACTTTGGCCATTTGTGATCATAAAAAAAGATCTAACTATATTCATTTGGCAAGAGATTTATTTTAAATCCAGACAAAAATAGATGAAATGCAAAATAATGGAGAAAAGATATCACATATAAATACCAAGCAAAATAGAACTAAAACGGCTATATTAATATCAGCAAAATAAACTAAGTAGCTGATACAAAAATAAAAAGGAACTGTCCTTATTAATGAAAATGTTATTAAGAATATTCAAATATTCTATGTATATACTTGCCTAAAACAGAACCTCAAATATTTAACAGAGCTCTGAAAATTTATAGGACAACTATTATGATTCTACAGTAATAGTCAGGAATTAAATATTCACCTCTCTCTGTCTTTTTCATAGAGCAATTAAAAGATCAATAATTAATGCACTTGCAAGCAGGCACAGGGGCCAGAGTTCGATCCCTGGGGCTGTTGTGTTGGTCCTGCCCCCAGGGCATACTGAGAAGGCAATTGAGACTGGACTTGGTGGTGCACCTGTAATCCCAGCCTCCCAAGGGAGGCTGTCAACAGGCAATTCACTGAATCCGATCTAGTAGTGAGTCCATAAACACCCTGTAGACCCTCCTCTAAAATGCCAAAAAAAGAGCAATAAGTGGGCTCAAAGGAACAAACAAAAAATAGGTAAACTAAACTGTATCAAAATATTGGAAAAATTTGTTCATCAAAGGTTATTTGTAGTCCAGTAATCAGCAGTCTGGGTCATTAACAAAGAGGTTCAACTCTGTCTCAAAATTAAAAAGGACAAAATAAAAAAGGGCTGGGAATGTGGCTCAGCAGGAAAGGCCTGGGCTCAGTCCCCAGTACTGCAAAACAAACAAAAAAGCAAGTCAGGAAAAATATCTTCACAATTGAGAAAATATTTGAAAACTATATATGATAAACTTCTAGTGCCTGGAATAAATGAAACCCACTACAAATAAGAAAAATTAGAGATTGGCAAAAGGTTTGATTTGACATTTCCCCAAAGAAGATGTCTAAATGAAAAGCACCTGAAAAGATGGTCATCTTTTTTTTTTTTTTTTTCAGGAATAGGTAAACCAAAGGTAAAAAGAGATAACATTATATGCCTTCTAGAATGAATCTTTTTTCTGGAAAAGCGCAAAATGCAAACCATTACCTATTGGCAAGAATGCTGAGAAATTGATGAGAATATAAAATGATGCAGCTGTCCTGGAATACACTTCGTGGGTTGCTCTTCAACTTAAACATGCAATAACCACACAACTTCACTTCTGGGTATGTACTAAGCAATTCAAAAAAAGATATCTAAACAAAAACTAGCACACAAATGCTCATAACAGCACTGTTCACAGGGTTCAAAATTGTCAAGGAACACTGCTAGGTCCATTAGTGGGTATGTGAGCAAACAGAAGGCAGTACAGCCATACAACGGGACACTATTGAGCCATGAATGTAATGATGTACTTATACATGCTACCCTGTGGGTGAATCTTCAAATAATAATTTAAAAAAGAAATTAAGCACAATGGGACCACGGTTGTATTGTTTATGTAACATATCCAGAGTTAGTAAATCCACAGTGACAGAAAGCAGACTGTTGTTTAGCAGAGCTGGGGGGGAAGGACTTAATGAAGAATGACTGCTTAGTGAATGTAGGTTTTCTTTAGGACTGAAAAAATTATTTGGAATTTGATATAAGTGCTTTTTGCGCAACATCGTGAATGCGCACAGTGCCACTGACATACACACTTTATTATGGGGAATTTTATGTTATGTAAATTGTACCTCCAAAATGAATATCACCTAACATAATTCAGATTCATATAAGCTCCATACTCTCTATGTCTTCGGAGAAACTGAGGAAAGAGTCAAGGCCAACGTAGAGTGTCAGTAGCATTCCCTACTCATGTGAAGTTACTCTGTTCATGCTTTTGTGCATTTATACCAGGTGCAATGCCACCTACATGTTATAGTCTACTTCATTCCGTCTTGTTCCTAAGGCTACAGTAAAATGCTGCTCTGATTTCATGAGTATCTTCATTTACTAATATTGTAGCCAAAACAAAAAGAATTTATTACCTTGTAGTTATAGAGTTTAAAAATGTGAAATCATCTTTATTAGGCTAAAATCTAGATTTAAGCAGGACTGCATCATTCTTGAAGACTCCAGGAGAGAACACATCTTACTGCCTTGTTCAGCTTTTAGAAATCATCAGCAGTCCTTGTTCAGGAGGCCCTCCAACTTCAGAACTGATCAGTCCCAGCTCCCCTTCTAATATAAGAGCCCTTCTCTTTTTTGATACTTACTTTTCTTTCTTTCTTTTATAAAACTGAGTGCATTTACCTACTTGGATTCTTTAGGATAATATCCATATCTCAACTGCTTTAATCACATCTCCAAAGTTCCTTTAGCCATACAAATTAACACACAAAGTTTCTGAGGATTAAGATGTAAACACAGTGGGCCATGGTGGTACACACATGTAATCCCAGCACTTGGGAGGCTGAGCCAGGAGGATCACTGTAAGTTCTGGATACATAGTGAACTCAAAGCTAACCTGAGCTACATCGCAAGATCTTATACTTTTGATATCAAAAGAAAAAACCATGAACACAGTTAATGCTCATAACCCAGCCTACTGTTTCATATATATTTTTTTTTCAGAAATTTAGACACATTGGTTCAACTATGTCCCCTTGTTTTACTAGCCTAGTTAGCCTTGCAAGAATCATCAGTCAAATCCATTGACTTATGTGCAACACATTGAAAGAGGTGGAAAGCACCATAGTATATTGGCTGTGTCAGTTATGTTGCAGCCAAATCTAGATAAAAAGCGAACTGAAATCTGTATGGTTATGGATTTTATTAAACCACAACATTTATTTGTGTCTATTTACATCTTCTGCTCATTGAGGGAAATGCTAGGGTTATTTTGCAGATTCAGTACAGATTGATGAATTATTCATTCATGCATCTCCTCACTGAGATATTATTTTATTGGTGTATATTATTGATTTGCATTTTTTCACAGTAAAAGTACAGTAGCGATTTGTATTGGTAAATGGAAAAATGGCACTTATATGTTTGTTTGACCTAAGCTGCAACAGTATTTTCAATAATGTACAATGAAACACTGATGACATAACCCCCAAAATACTGCACAGTTCTTCTAAATATGTGCAAAATACAAACAGTTGTGATATATTTAATGTATGTAGTGTATAGTTAACAAATGTAAAATAAAAATATAAATATGCATACAAGTATATACAAAAGTGTATCTCAATTGGAGAAAATGTTTATCTAATCGTTATCATACTGGGAGTTTCTTATTACCAGACTAAAATTGATTGTCAGTATATGAAAAGAAATCCCTTTTTAGTAATTCACACTTAATGTTTCATTAATACTCATGGCAATTACCAGCCAAAAACAGTAAACATACATACACCAAATATATTTTCTGGGCCCAACAGTGAAAATGAGAGCATTAAGGCATTTATTAGCTGTGCCTGAGACTCCAATGAGATCTTAAACAATTTTCTGGCTGAAATACCATACACTGTATTTGTGACATCAGCTCACTTAATAAATATTTCTTCTGGGAAATCATCAAATATGTTAATTAACAAGAATCAAAGACAGAGATCTAAACATGAAGGTCCCTTTAGAATATTCTTGACAGATATGCTTTCAGCATTTAAAAAATTTTGTGAAGGATCTTTAAGATTTTTTAAGTTATCTGAGATCCTCTCCCTCTCTCACTTTCCTCCACCCCATACAACCTTTAATATACATACTCCTTGCTTAAATTTACAAATATGTCTGTCTGAGTTGTTTAGACCTAAGGGAAGTACGGAGAATTTCCTCTTAAGCTTTGGTTTTATTCAGTGTTCCTAAATCCAAAGAACAGAAATTCCTTTTTACAAACAGTAGGATTAGTCAATGTTTCTCTGATGTTTTTATCGTAGCATTGGCAATTTGACTTTTCTAATACTACCTTGTCCCTTGATGGTGAGTCATATATATTTTTAATCAAATTGTACATATTGATATTTCATTGTTTTCCCTGACTTCTTTGTTTCCATTTGTCTCTCTAAGCTGGGAGTAGAGACAGTTGAGATTAAGACTTTTTAATGAGTCAGCTGTGTCGAGCCCAGACACTGAAAGAGGTTTCCGTAGCAACAGGGGATGTGTGGGAAAGCCTTGTGTACACTACACCTTAAGAAGCAGGATTTACTGCTAAGGCAAAAAGCTTTCCCTTGATACTGGAGTTACTTTCTAAGTACGAGAATATTTAGTTTGTGTTAGCTTTAGTCAACAATGTAGAATTTACTTTCTAGCCAAACTTTCTATTATGTGCAAAAACTAAATACTGTTTATAAGCATACATATTTTCAAAATAACAGTGAAACTAGTAAATCACTATTAACCAAAGAAGTCAAGCTTTAGTTAGTGATGTAGTGTAGCAAAAGTATCCTGTGGATCTCTTCACAAATACACTCATGGTAACAGTGAAGAGTCTGGAAAGAGCTTGGATCCACCTTTAGCTATAAAGGGTCCTGACTAGATTTCCTACAAGAAAATATAACACTAAGACAGTCTCGACATAACCTATGGCTTAATTTCATGGTCAACATTTTCCCTAACTAAGGCAAAGCTTTAGGTCTGATTTTTTTGTTCTGAGTCATAGATTGTTGTGCTGCAATATGTATATGTGGCAGAAGTAAAAGTATATTTCTACATCTACCAGGAAAGAAGCAACCTTAAGATCATTCTGGAAATATATTCATGAAGTTTTGAAAACCGAAAATAGAAGTTCATGTGATCCAAGAAATTGCAATTGGGTCCCGGTGTGGTCAAGCCTGTCTATAATCCCAGTACTCAGGAGACTAAGGCAGGAAGATCTTTGGGAGTTCGAGTCTAGCCTGGGCTATAAAGTGAGCTCAAGGACAACCTGAACTGCATAGTAAGAGTTTGTCTCAAAAAAAGAACAACAAAAAAAGAAATTTCCATTGGATCATTTGCTCAGGTAGTTTTGAGCAAGTCTTGCAACACCAATTTTTTTTTACCTTAAAGCTAAACATGCTAATTTTCAAGCTCAAGATTACCCTTCCACAATCTTTGATCTGTTGTGAAAACCTGCATTTTTAAGAATCATTCGTTTCTCTTTATCACTCCCACTGTCTTTTACACCCATCTATCCTCCACATTTTTGTTCCTATTCTTCTGAAAAACCACACACACAGAACACACACACACACACACACACACACACACACAAAAAAAAAAAAAAAAAAAAAACCATCAGTGCCTTTACAGAAGCTTTCCACTAACATTTAAAGTGACCTTTAATAAAACCTACAATGGATTTTAGGTCACCAAAATAAAAATATTAGATGGTAATTTAAAAGTGACTATTATGGAAAACTAGAGTGTATACAAACTAGAGGTAATGTCATGTGATTCCACACTGAGCTTCATTTGCATAAAACACCAGAAAAAGAATTCCTTCTGTGGTGTAGTCCAATACCCTAGATTATGGTGGTGAATCTAGATCATTTATTGACAGGAGGTTATTTTCCTTCAGTTTAATAAAGGGAAATTTGGAAATGCATTTAACTGGAAACACATTTTTAATTTCCAGATAATATATTTTAAAGCCAAGTTATATTTGGTTAACATATTTTTCTTAAAGATCTTGCAAGGTAGGAGGATAATGCCCTCGTGAATGAAAAGTGTGCCTCAATAAAGAAACATTTTCTCTCCTCCAGAACTGTGGACAGTGTTTATAAAATACACAGTCTGAACTATTTAGCTAAAATGGCCCCAAAAGACAAAGACAGCAGACTAAGATAATGTATAAACTACAGTATTTAATGGAATTGAAAATAAACTATAATCTGCATCAAATTTATAAAACCTTTTTCAGACAACTAAATTTGATATTCCTCTTTGCTTATGAGAAAGAATAACAGGTTGAAAACTCCTAATATTAGGCTAGCCAGATAGCTCAGCAGACTACAGTGCCTTTTTAGGCAGATGCAGAGGTTGGGGATTCAATCCTGGCATGTCATGTCATCCCAGCACACAGGATGCACTGAGAAAGAGACTGAGACTGGGCATGGTGGTGAATGTCCGGAATCCTAGCACTTGGAAGGCTGAAAATAGGAGGATCACTACCAGTCTGATCTGTGTAGTGAGACTTTGTAGACTCTGTACTTAATACATTTTTTAAAAAAAAAATGCCTAGTATCATAAAGCCTTTGTTGAAATAGTCACAAACACTATGTAAGTGGCATGATAATTCTATCTGCATTAATGTAAATATCACAAACACATAGGTAAAGCTTCAGCAGGCCCATTCATTATGGACAAATAAGTACTTTCTTATAAGTATAACGGTTTTATGCATGTGTAAGCAAAATGATACCTATAAAACTTTTCCAAATAAAAGTATCAATCGGGCTGGGGAGATAGCTCCAAGGCACAAGTGCCTGCTGGGCAAGTGCAAGGTTGTGAGTTCGAACCCTGGTCCCACCAAAAAAAAAAAAAGTAGCAATCTTACTATTTTTCCCGATTTCCATATTAATATTACTAAGGTAGTAAAATTAGCCCCAAAGTCAATTACCTGTGTACTGAATAATTAGTACGTCTTAACAAGTGTACTAAGTAAATTCTTGTTGAATAAAAAGGTAATGAAAGAATGAACAACACTCCGAATTGCTTTTATCCATAATTTTCATGGATTTTTTAGCCTTCCTTGAGGTCTATCAATTTGTGAGTATTACCAGTGGTATAGTATGGTTTCAAATGTCCCATACATTTCTCATTTGTTCCTAAGATTTGGGTCCCAGTTCCAACAGCTCTGCCTCATTACTAGACATGTCTTTTTGAATTGTGAATTCTTTCTCCCAAACCAATTATATCCACAAACAAACTCGCTTTCCCATAGCTACCATCTCAAATCAAATTTTGTTTTCTTCAAATAATGCTGTCCCTGTTAATAATACTTTTATTCACTTGATTTTTTGAGGCTTGAAAACTTGGATGATACCTGGCAATTTCTACTCATCTGTCTTTCATTCCAATAAGTCATACTCTGGTCATCTGCTTTAGAATAACTGGCATTTTCATGTTTTTATTATTTTCCTTTCCTCTATGCCCATTTCCAAGTACCTTTGTATTTCAGACTACAAGTCTCCTTGTCAGACCCTGAAGTTGCAAGTTCTCCTTAAACTCATATTACCCCCATTCTTTCGCTTGCTGATATCTCTTACAACATTTGAAACTGAAATCTCTAAGGTTAGCATTGCCCCGTGTAGCTTTACATGTTGTCTTACTGTTGAGAATACTATATAACCCACCCATGAAATGTTAACTTCCTCAAAAGTGTCTATAGCCTGTCAAACGGCTCTTCTTATATTTTTAAGTACAAAGTAACCAATAAAGAATTAGAAAGTATTCAGACAAATAAAAAGTTCATGTTAAAGTAAACAGAATAGGATAAAACAATTAAAGCATAAAATATAATATTTTTCTATGCAAAAATACCCCCCAAAGAAGTGATATCTCTCAATTCTATTCCTCTCTCCCTCACCTTAACTAGGCAGGGAAGAAGACTTTGTCCTTTGCCTTGATTGGTATTCTTTTTTGTCCATCTGAACATTGGAAGAATGAGCTGTTGACCTTAGCATAAAAATAGAGTTCACGAGGCGCTGATTTCTGAACTAGAGTACTGAATTTCAAGATGATTTGGAGAGACTGGGTAATGAAGAGCTTTGCTAATGAAACAATAAAACATCTAATCTCTCTTTCAGGGGTCATCACCAAGAGGTTCTTTTAAGAGTCCAATAACTTATTTAGCACCGATTTCCACAAGGAATTTCAAACGTTAGCAATGTTTTGTGTTTGTGCTCGGGTCTTAAGGATTGTGCTCTCCACTGATTATGAAATCCCACAGCATGTGGCTGTGCCACTTTTTTTGTCTGAAAGTCTTGATCTCTGAAACTTACACGCTGAAAGCTTAACCCAGGAGCTTTGGGAAGCTGATAAAGTCAAGAGGGCAGAGCAACAACGAAGGGAATTACTGTGCTTATGAAAGACACATTATGGAGGCTGGGGAGAGAGCTTACTAGAATAAGCTCTTGCCTGGCAAATGCAAGGACCTGAGTTCAATCCTTGGTTCTAACAAAAAAAGACACATCAGGAAACACTGTTTTGCTGTGCCCTACATGGTACTGGTTCTCACAAGACACAAAATATACCTGAAAAGTGATTTGCAGTTTACCACCTTATAGACTTGAGAACAACACAGTTCTCTTGTTTATAAATTATTTAGCCTAGAGTACTTCATAATGGCAGTCTTAACGAGTTAAGACAGCTTGTAACAGTATCTTAATAAAAACAGATTTTTAGTACTTTCCTAATATATACCTCAAAGTGTCTGAGATGTAGATGGCATAATCCCAGTATTCTGGGAACCTGGGACAGGAGGATCAAAATTCCAAGCCCACCCTGTTAAAATTGATGAATGAGTAAGACTATGTTTCAAAATTTACAAAAGTCTGAAAAAGTTGCTAAGTTCGAGGACTGTGGGTTTGGGCCTCATACTACAAAACAAAACAGAAGACTCAGAGACATCAGGTTTAAAAATGTACTTTCCATTCACACAAAAATGAATTAGGAATCATTTTGATGCTCTTTCGGTTTTACAATGTCATCCTTTCAGTAAATCTTCTCCGTGATTACTAAAAAGAGAGCTGAAGATAGCATATCAACTCTTAAATCTTCAACTTAGTTCTATAATATCATGATCCATACCCCCTCATGGAATATTCACACAGTCCCAATATACTTGGAGTTTTGGGGCTACTTAAAACAAAACAGATGGAAAAGGGGGGAAAGAATCATTATCTTCCACAAGCATCTTTTTAAAGCATGCACTTTTATACGTATTTCTCATAAGGTCTGTGAAACATGAAGCAACTCCATTGTAGATATGTTTTAAGCAAGTCCAGAGGGCATACTGACTTTTCTAAACGAAACAATTCAACTAATAATGTTGAAATTATAACTCAGATACCACTTATGCATTATGTACTTTAAAAATTTCATCCTGAAAGAATAAAAAATGTAAAAGCTAGGAAAACTTAAAGAAGGTAAAGATGGTGGATTTATTTAATACTCAGCCACTTTAAGATATTTTCAGATGTAAACAAAATCATTCATCTTTAACTGCAGTGATACAAGAAATAGAAACAAAAATGAGCAAATAGGAACATACCAAATTAAAAAGTTCCTTCACAAGGCACAAAACAATCAACAGTGTAGAGAAAACCTATAGAATGGAGAGAAAGCTATTCCAGCTATTACTCAAACAGAAGACTAATATCTAGAATATGTAAAGAACTTAAAAAAATTAATATCTTACAAACTATAAGATCCAGCTATAAATGGGCAACTGAAATAAATATTTCTCCGAAGAAGAAATGCAGATATCTTGCAAATACGTGAAAAATGTTAAGCATCCCTGGCTACTGAAAGATGCACATTTTTTAAATTTATTTTTGTGGCCAGCTCAGCCCACCCTGGTGGTGGGGCTGGCACAACATGTGGGGCCATGGGTCGAAATGCAGTCCATGTGATTGCCTAAGCTTGCCATAGCAGGTGCTTTACATCACAGAGCTACCTCGCCAGCCCCAAGAGATGCACATAAAAACAACATTGATATTTCATCTTGTTGTAGAAAAAAATGGCTATCATCAAGAAATCAAAAAATAACAAATGATAGTGAGGCACTGGGGAGAAAAAGGGCCATTCTACATTGTTGATGCAATGTAAACTGCAACAAACACGGGCATCAATTTGGAGGCTACTCAAAACTTAAAGGTAGAAATTTCCATGTGACACAGCTATTCCCTTTCTAGATATCTTTTGAAAATATTTAAGACATCATATTACATGGATATGTGAAATCCATGTTTATACCAACATAATTCATAAAATGTAATTCTTTGAAGAGCCTAAATGTCCTTCAAAAAGTACTTAATAGGGAGGTGGGTCATGCCCACACACTGCACTCTATAGAATGATTGTGAGGACAATATGCAATATGTCAACTTTCAAAGAAAAAAAGGGGGAAAAGAAAAAAAAAAAAGTAATGTGGATTTAGAAAGGTTAATGTTTAGTTGTTTGATCAATCTTATATACCTATATGTATTAATCTAAACTGATCCGATGATGA